>JAULBM010299728.1:0-25437 GCA_032357055.1 Geukensia granosissima
GAATTTATACATCCCCCACAATCAGGGACGCCCCTTTTAGAGGACTAGTGCCTCCAGGACGGAGATATCTGGTGCCTTTCTCCGGCACAACCTTTGAGAAGGGGAGAAAATACAAAAGGAAAGCTAGGTAAATCGTTAATAAGATTCTTGCAAAAAGCAAGCAACTTTCATGTTTCCGGCAATTTTCCACGTAAATGTGTCAAAACCACGACATTTTCAAACCACCAAAAGGCTTCAGTATGTCAGTTACTGTTTTTAATTAAGGGTTTTTATTTTAAGAATTTTAACACGAAATGCATGATGAATAACCAACGTTTCCATTATATAATGAATCAGTTTAATTTCCGACTCTGTGTGATAAAAATCTGAGAAAAAGTCTTAGTTGACCGAATTAACAATAAACGAGGATATTCCATTCGACGATTTGCTGTATGAATACTTTCAAGGGGTATGATCAACTCTATGGAAAAGGTAATCACATCAGTAAATCTCATGTATATATTTGTTGATTTGTTGTGTGAGATTAAACATACATAGACTTTATTTATTCTTTGTTATTGCAAACTCATTTCATGTAAATGCTTTCTCATTCGCTTTGCTCTTGGGGAACAATGCGGATCAGGTAGTCTTTCCTTTAAGAGATGGATACAGTCGACTTTATCAAGAAGTATTTAATAGTCCTTCAATCCATAGGAGATCGTCAGAAACCTTCGGATCTTTTTTGTTGAAAAAAAATTGAAGCCCAACGGCCGAAGCAGATTGTTTTAAAATCATATGACATGCGAGTTCCTTAGATACCAAATATATTTCTTACCAAGATTTTGACTTCTGAGACTTGCTCGTTTTAATGACATCTAAAAATACTGCTGGATGTGGACAATTAAGAATAATAAGTTTGTCCACTATTTCTGGAAATCTTGTTGCTACATGATATGCCACTGTACCACCAATATCGTGGGCCACTAAAATGCAAGTTTTATAATCTAAAAATGAAAAATGGTGTTATTACTAAATTTGGACCTTTGATTCTGTCGTTGGTTCGAATAGTCACTTTCCTTATTATTTTATGGAGATTTATATTATTGATTGCAACGGTGTAGTGCAAATGAAATTATCTAGAAAAGGTTTTAAGAAGATTTTCGCCAAAGGTCGGATAATTTAGATCATGCCCAAAGCCTTTGTTTTCTAAAAACGATGTTTCTTTCCGGTGGAGTCGCAAAGTTAAAAAATTCTGCAGGAATCTTCATGCTTAGAACAGATTTGTAGAATCTTCACACCTGACGAGCTGAATAAATAAAGTTTAATGAATTAAATTTTAGTTGTTTGTATTCCACAAATGATTGGGTCAATTATCTCATATTCCGATTAAACATTTGAGAACTAAATATGTGCACTTCACATTTCCTAGAACTTATTATGTGTCTTAATTTGGGCTATAATTTATCTAGGTTTTTTTGCTTATGACAGCTCCTAATTTATTACTAGTAGTGATCAGTAGTTAAAAGCAGCTGTACAACATTTAATGTACTTCTATTCACTTTAGGCCAAAATCATTAAAGGCATTACATGTCATTCTAATGTGATCATTCTGACAATTAATTGCCTTTGCCCTCATTTTTGTGACTAAAATTGGTGTAAGGTTGATGCTTGTGCCAATTTCCCGGGACGGTTAACAGTCACCGTGACGTGGTTAAATATCGTTTGGTTTGTTTCTATTAGCTTTGTTGGTTAAAATCATGGGTACAGGATACGAATGGTTTAGGTGTTTATATAATTAAAAATCGCGTCCTCCACCCGTGGTAAAAAATTAGATTATTTTTAATCTAACTATATGATCAGGAAATTAGGGTAAGGTCCTTAATTATGTGACATACCTGTCATGACTGTAGCAATCATTAAACTATTTCAATTGAATAATTTAATAAAAATGACAGGTTACTGAATTTAAGAGTTATCTCCCTTAACCCATGTCTATAACATTGAGTAAATTTTCTTACCTAATGAACGGACAAGCTCATATATGTCTTCCCGGAGCTGTGTTGTCAGATAGGCTGTTATATCTTCAGGTTTATCAGAATCCCCATAACCTCTCAAGTCAACTGCTACAGTTCTGAAATAAATTACAACTATATCTATATGCTAAACACAGCTCTAATAACAGAGCGTTGCAATGCAAAGTATTCTGAAAAAATCGGCTTTAATGCGAAATATGCGAATTTTTCTTACAAAGGGCGATGAGGTTGCGATGAGTGTATCAAATTTTAAAAAGAAAAAATGGTAAATATAAATTTTTCCATCACTATTTCATTGAGCAACTATTTATCAAATTCTTTTTTCTTTCATCGTCATCTGCATTATTTCTATCTTCATGATAATCTTACTCCCAATTATTCATTAAACAGTGCCACAGGTAAAAAAAAGATAACAGAAAATGGAGAAGATCCCTTTCAAAACGTGTGAGTCTCTTTTCCATTCAAATATCAGTCTATCTGCTTTTTCAACACTATCTCTCTGAAAAAGATTTAAGCGAAAAACTATGGAAATAACTACACATAGAAAACAGATAACTGATAATAAGTTATTTGTTAAAAGGTATCTTTCCAATGACAGTCGAATTCAGTTTTAGTTTGAAGTAGTTTAATTGAGCCTAGTAAAGAATGACGCAGCAGAGTTTTGACACATCAGGAACCTTTAGTCCAGTGGTTGCCGTTGTTTTTTTTATAAGTCATTTTGTTGTTATTTATTTGTTAACCATTATTCAATAGATTAGGTCCATTGTCGTGTTTTATGAATAGTTTCACATTTTGTTTTTCGTTTTATACAGCATTCGTTATGGTAGGAATTCTGGTTCATTATTGAAGGCTGTATGGAAACAATAGATCGAAGTTTAAATTCGACTGTCATTTAGTGGATGACTGTTTCATAGATAATCGTGCCACATCTCCTATTTTTATATTGTTTTTAAGAAGTATATTGATCGTAGATATTCGCTTTATCAGTGTTGCTTAACTAACTTTGCGGTTACGGCCTCGTTTTCCGATGGTTCTTTATTCCGACATCCCCTCAGTTCAAAGAATTATTACTATAAAGGCCCAATATTAAAGACACAAAAAATGTGCCTACACGTTTGATAGACACAAGTCATATGTTTAGAACGTGTCTTAAGATACAAAATTATCTCAAGATGTCTGAAGACCCTGGGGTTCAATAGCTACATTTCACTATAAAATTCTATTCACTTTTAAAGTGCACTAAGTCATTACAATTGTACAAAACTATATCCTAAGGAAAAGTGATGTCCTGTTCTTTACATAAATGGTTCTAGGTGCATGATCAAATAGATTACTTTATTTCGTTCAAAACGTGATTGTTCTTCGTAGATATGGCTTTCGGTTGCTTGATTGATTGATTGATTGATTGGTTGATTGATTGATTGATTGATTGATTGATTGAGGTTTTACTCCACTTTCAACAATATTTCAGTCATATCGCGGCGGTCAGTTTTACTGGTGGAGGAAGCCGGAGTACCCGGAGAGAACCACCGAACTTGGGCAGGTAACTGACGAACCATACGTGTTTAACTTAACCCGTTTTTGTTTATGGTAAAAAGTCAGGCGATATGGCTTTCGGAAAGTGTTTTCGTGTTCTGAAAGTCATTTCGAACCTGACAAAAATCACTGATAACCTTTCAGACTCTATCAGCCAAATATTTTGGAAAACGTCTCAATAATTTTGTGAAAAAATGGCAGATTTGAAATGTTTATTAAGGGAAATGCCGTTACCCTTACACCTTACACACCTGTAATTTTCACTGAATTTATCAATTTGGTGTCTCCAGGCGTACCAGAAATCCGGAAATCCATGTAAGAAGACCATCAGTGGTTTTTTACCTTCTCCTCTGCTGACATAATGTAGACGTACATCCTGGAAATAATAATATAAACTTATCTTATAGGTTTAGGGACGAAGCATACTTTAAATGGACGGAGCTTGGCATTAAAAAAAAAGATTTTTTTAATTCCCCCTGCAAATAAATTACCTCACATGTTTGTCAAAAATATTTGATCTTCTTTTGACTCATTCCAAAAAACTTGAAAATCTCCTCTTCCGATCAAATTTTATAAATTACAAAATGTATATTATTATGGAGGATTTGTAAAACACAAACCTTTGTTTTTTCGTATGTATATATAGAAAATTTTGGCAGGAGAAATATTGCTCTCATTAAAACAACATTGCAGTTAAAAATAATCAGACATTTTAATTTGTGTAATATTTATATGACTTACAATATGAACTGTATATTTAATTTGGTCCATGTACATAAAGATTTACTTATCTTCGTTTTAAGCCCCTATCGTGCCTGGTGAACGCAATATTAGACTTGCCTCAAGTCCTTATGTAATTTTTAATCTTTAAACCCTAAACAATCAGTGAAATGCAGCTTTTTCTATCCATACTTGTTTACTATAATACAGTGTACGCTGTTTGATAGTAAACCAGTGTTTGATGGTAAACAAGTATGGATAGTAATGCTTACTTTTATAGCAAAAAATACTAAAAGGACACAATATTACACAGAGACTTGTGGCAAGTCTAACGCAATATTATTTTTAATAATAATGTTTAATTACCTCTTAATTACTGAAAAAAATACTAAAACTGATAAATTGCTGAAATTCACAAAGAAATTAAAAATCTACTAAAAGATAAATGTAGCATGATAAATTGTAAAAATTGAAACAAACAATTAAAAATTTTGTTACGTTGCCAACAATTTGACTAAAGTTATCAGTAATAAGGTTAATTGTTTTCTGAAAAGTGTAATTGTAATACATAAACAGCCAGATCGTAAGACTTTTATTAAATAATACAACAGGGACGTATGAATATAGTTCCAGGGCCGTAAGAACATAAGACCAGGGCCGTATGGAACTATTGCCTCGGGCCGAATTACCCGTATGAAATTATAATTAATATGAGAAGAATTTTTAAACTGTATAGATTAGGCTGTTTTTTGCCTATTAAGGCGGGTTTATACATATTATTTAATAATAAAAGAAAAAGGCTTTTATTCTGGGTAAGATTCTAGCTCTTCGATAATATATTTGTAAAGATTTATATATTCTTTAGAATATATGCACACAAGTATAGCAGCCAATGATTTTCTTAAAAAAGACGGGTACAAAGTGCTGTACAAAAATCAATCTCACTTTTAAGGGAAGGAGGCAATGTTTATAAAGGGAGAAGCGGAAAAATGGCAAAAACGTTTCCCTGTACTGTGGGTATCTAGGGTTTTCTAAAGGGCGCGTCGAAGTTCCAGGCAATTAATTTTTTTTATTGATTTAGCATTTAGATACAAATAAGAAAAGGATGTTTAATCCTTTAAACAACCTTAGCTCTTAATACAAAATTTAAAAGGATTGATCACAGTTGAAGAATATGAGAATAAAAGAATGTCGACAAGACCATAATGTAACTTTTTCACAGAGCATGGTTTACCAGATGACTTTAAATGATAAAATTCCAAGAATCTACCAGTAACTGTGGTTTAACATTTTCTCCAAAGGAGTTCCTATTAAATGGGAAAAGAATAGAAATGAAAATGATAAAAAAGAAATCAAACAAAAGAAAAGAGACCTAAAGAAATGAAAGAAAATAAAAGAAAGAAAATAAAACCAAAACAATAGTTAGAAAATAACAAGTACAGCTGTAAGATAAGAGGTCGCGAATGTTATTTATTGTAAATACAGGTAAACTGGATAAAAAAACAAATTCGTTTGTGCAGATATCGTCACACATAATTTTCAAAACACTTTTATCAGTATTTAAAATTTAATTTTTTAATGATTTGTATTATCGTAGAATGCGTTTTTAGCTTCATCAGATTTCCACTCATGTTCGGCCTCGCCTTGAATTTGGCGGAATCAGAGGGTACCCTTAAAAACATTGGCTTACTAATTTCTTGTACATTCCTTTAATCCAAAACCATAACATGTATTTAGCACATCTTTTAAAAGGAGACGGTATGTTAAGCCTCATATTTGTCCCAAATTTTAGATTTTGTGACACAGTAATATGTTGTTGTGAAAATGCTTTTTTATAACCATGTTTTAATATAGCGTATTCTTATATAAAATCATCATTTTGATAAAGCGAAAGGGTATATTTGACTTTTGCATTAAGGATGTAACGTTTCTGTAAAAATAACATATTTTGGGAGGTGTTTTGTTCAAAATCAATAAGATCGCACAAAAAAATCACAAAAATATTTTAACTTAACATTTGTACTTGATAGATCTGTAATTGTGCAAATTTTGATTCTGACGTTTTTAGTCATGTTTATGCAATGTATATTAATATCGACAAAATTGTATAATATATTGTATCAAGCAATTTCTATGGGCCATGTGACAGTTATAGCAACAATTAAACTAAAACAAAATGTTGGATTTGCTTTTTATAGACATATTTTCAATACAAACTTAAAGAATAATAAATATCAGCCACTTCTCTTTTTTCCAAATTATTTGGCCAAAACCGCGGCCGAACCACGGTGATCACCCTTCGTCTCTTTAAAATAAAACGCATTTAATATTTCACTAATACGATGAAATGAGTTGTTCCCTTACATACAAGAAATTCGAAGATACCAAAGGGGCAGATCTTGTAAAATTAGATCCCCCATACGTCAAATTGGTGAATATTGAATTATCCTCTTTTCCATAAAAATGACTCTTCAACCCCCACCCCACCATCACTACTGAACTGATATCACTCACATGTTGCTGATTATACCAATATAACTTATCATTTTATATTTTCCTTAGCAAGTCTGTATTTTCTTTCCTACAACCGTTTACTGTAATTGCAAAAGCACTGTTTCAATTTGAAAACTTGCACGTATTTTTCCCCTAGTACAATATTACAGAAATAAATGATCATTCACTGAATAATCTACCCTCTTGAAAGAGAAAGATCTACAAGCTACAGTTAAACCCACACAATCCAACCTGACAAACCCCCCCCCAAAAAAAAACAAAAACAAAAAAAAAAAAACGTTTCATTATTAAACTACATCTTACAGTTTGTTGCACAACCAGATTTTCTTTTTATCACAAAAACAATTAATCACAGTTACACCAAAACTATTTTTCATCCAGGTAACCTTTAGCATGAATAGCATTCATGACCTAGTTATTTGACATGAAAATACCTTAATTACTGCAATACTTGTTTTTTCTAACCTTTTTCTGTCTTTTATTTTGTTCGGTTTTCTATTTTTAACTTGTCTTTTTCTAACTTTTCTTGTCTTTACCTAACCTTTTCTCTTCTTTTTGTCAGATATCTTTTCTTTTCAATTTCTAACCTGTTTGCCAGGATATATAATAGGTAAAATACAAGTATATTATAGCATTGTGATAATTGGTCGTTAACTTGAACCAGCTGTCTTTATTTTAATTGAACTCTATCTGTTTAACTTACCGTAAGCTTGATCTCTTTTCCTTGTTTCAAATTATTGCTAATTAGCTTTAGTTACTCACTTTGCTAGGAACTTATCAAATTTTATCGGTTATTATTTCTAAGTCAAACATACTTTAAGGGCGGAATAAGGAGAGCCGAAATCAGGAACACTTGGTCCCATTTAATACGACTATTTGCTGTAATGGAAGTACTTTCAACCTTCATGGAGATCACCTTTACTCGACTTGTGTTCTAGTTTGACAGCAGGTTATCTGAATGATCCAATCATAAACCGACAGGTCCAAGTACTTTCAGTTTTTCATTGTCTTGAAACTTGCACAGGCACTTAGGGACAGGATTCCCCTGTATGGTACCCTTATGGAAGGTACCCCCCTATGGGTGAAAATGAAAAAAAAATCTCCTTTTTGAAATTTTTTGCATCACAATATGTGTAAAAAGACGAACAAACATCATTTGGATTATTTTCGGGTCGAGTGGTTTAACCGCACCATATACCTTATGTGCCTCTGCCAAACCAGGATCCTGGTTACAATGGATGTCGTTTTTATTATGTTTAGGTGTTAGGACATTTTGATTAATCTAATATATCACTCGACCCGCAAATATTCTAAGTGGCGTTTGTTGGTCTTTTTGCACATATTTTGATGCAAAATATTTAAAAAAAGAAAAAAATAATAATTAAATTTTCACCTATTGGGGGGTACCTTCCATAGGGGTGCCATACAGGAGAATCCTGTCCCCAAATACCTGTGGAAACTTGGGGTAAATTGTTGCAGGAAACATATATATATATTTTATTTCCTCGCGCGACATTTTTCTTCTTTTAACCGGGTCGCCCTTGGTATCGCACCTTATAGCAGTCTTTCGAAGTGTAAAATCATGCAAAACCTACGTTCTCTGTTTTTCCACTTTTAATGAACCTATGATAATTAAATTTTTATCATAAACAAGTGAATGAATGCATACGTGAAATTTAAGAAACAAAACAAAACAAATATATGAACAGATATTTTACTATTTGGTCGCACTGAACATAATTATATTCGTGCATGACGGGATCGCCTAGCAGTTTTTAGTTTAAAAACATGGCGCAGTGGTAGCATTCAAAAATTATTTTCCAGGAAAAAATGTTTATTTTTCAAAAGTGGCGTTGAACCCCAATCAAACAAACAAACAAGAACAAAACAAAAACGTTACAAACAATACAATGCAAATGATAATCCTGTATTTTTATGTATGAAGACGGTAAAACATTACGCCATAATTCGTGTTTTTCTTTGTTTTTGCGTCCTCGTGCTGGTAGGATTTGTTGTCACTGTGTTAAAAACACACACACACACACACACACAAATATTTCAGAAAATCATTGGTTGGACTAGTCAGTTTAAATTTATATTCCTTTATATTATTTATACCAAAAATAATCCCTGATTATAAATTTAGCATGTTTTATAGATATATTGTTTGTCAAAATTTATTGCAAAAATAGATTTTAACTTTTATGAATTGGCGTTAGCCTGTTTGACATACCTATCTCAAATGCTTTGTTTTTTATTTTCTGTTAGTTTTTCGTCCTGGCTGGCTGGCTGGTAGGTTGCAAAAATTTGTCCGGACACAAAACAAATAAAAAACAGACACGGTATTACTTCAATCCATACAATGTACCGTTTTGACTTTTAGTAGAATTTTCGATATGAACGCATTCGTTTTGTGTAAAATAATCCCTAATAATAATATTTTGAGTAATGGTGAAGAAATTCTCTCAAACGTTATTAAGGTTGTCAATTAGGGGCATGCTGCGACAGGAACTGGCTTACTATGTAAGGCATGTTTTAGAGCATGGAGAAAATAAAACACTGTTCGTATGACAAATACCATAACTACGAGATACACCTATACATATATGTGTAAAAATGAATGTATAAAATAAAAAGGACATTATTTTATATCATTTTAAAATGTTAAGCTATTTACCTTGAGTTTGACAAACTCGTGTGTACCGTAGCGGTCATCTACAAGGCATTCCGTGGGGTTCCTCGGTGATTTGTCATTTACTAATGTCTGTAAATAGTTAAATGGATGAAGCATTAACTTCCACAACAACTTAAAGGCGACAGCTATAGCATACAAAAATCCAATTGTTTGTAGAATGAACCTCTGAATCGTTCCCATTTTAAATCCAGTATATAAACTAACAAGAAAATAATTCTATTTCCATCGTCATTAACATTATTTGATAATATTAAATCAATGTCTCTGTAGATTTACATTCATCACGGCTCATACAGGGATAGTTATAGTACTCTAAACGTTGAAATAATATGAAGAATACGATTAGATAATTTCTTTGGCTAGTATTTTCCTAGAATGATAACACCAATCAATTTTACTACAATGCCTACACGTATGCGATACATAAAGATAGTTCCGTTTGCGATAGCCTGTTTTAATTGTAATCACAAGCATTAGAAACCTCGATAAAATATTGATAACATTTTCTTGTGTTATACAGGCATTGGTCAAACAAAGGGAATTGAATTTGGAAAATATAGCATGCATCAAAGGAGCAGGTACGTTAAGCCCCATATTTGGCCAAAAATTTAGATTTTATGACACAATAATAAGTTGTTTTGAAAATGCTGTTTATTAATAGTTTTTTCATAATTCATAACTTTTTCTTGTATACTTTTCGTCATTTCGACAAAATGAAAGGGTATATTTGACTATTTTGACGAGAATTTTACATTTTCGGTTAAAATACTCAATGTTTGGAGGTGTTTTGTTCAAAATAGATATGATCGCACGAAAACACCACGAAGATATTTTAACAAAACATTTGTACTTGATAGATCTTTATTTGTGCAAAGTTTGGTTGTGAATTTTTGTGCGATCTATATTAAAAATCGACAAAATGGTAGCAAATATTACATCAAATTTAATAATTTCTTAGTATTTCCACATTTAAAGCATTTTCTATGTGTCAAGTGACCATTGTAGAACTAATTAAACTTAAAATTATGTTGGATTTTCTTTTTATAGACATTATTCAATACAAAAAAATATGATCATAGAAATTAGCCAATTTTAATTTTTTAGACAAATTCTTGGGCCAAAAATGGGCCCTAAAGACTCTCGTCCTTTCAGACACTGTTATAGAATTGTGTGATAGCCATTAGGGATAAAATGTACTTGTTAGAGTTTAAGGATTCCACGACGAGTGTTGCGCGCAAAACAGGGGATGCTTACCCTTTGAGAGCACATGTTACCACTTCTGTTTTGTAAAGGAGTTTGTGGATTCAAATCCTTTATTCCTTTTGTTTTCTTTTTATCTTATAAAATTTGTCTTATCTCTTTGAACTATGTACATTGGATCTCTCAAATGGGTATTCTACACAGAACTAACGGTGTTCCTTTTGTATTAAATTCTTACAGAAAATCAATTCCATAACAAATGCCTTTAGATGCCGATCTAAAAAAATTGTACTCAGCATCCAAACCAACCAACACAGATGAACCCATTTTACCTCGGAATCATATTCTTGACTGACAAAGTTTAGTCGATTAGAATTAAACTTTATTAGAATGGTCTTCAGGTGATCCCCACATTTTATCCGACCAAGATGGGCACTATAACTGATATTAATGTAAAGTGTTTTAGACTGAAAGCAAGTATACAAATTGTCCCCTTTCAAAATAGAATCCGGCAACCTCACTAATACAAAAATTGCCACCATGTTCAAGCTCGTTAATCATTACACAGCCAAATGTGCCACGCATAAATCATGCGTAAAATCTTTCGTATTATTTTTACACGAATTACATAAGAATTTCGTGTGAAAATTTTTCATGTCATTTTGACATGAAAAATACACACGAAATCCATGCGAAATTCTTTCGTGTCATTTTCACACGAAAATATTTTGATGTGAATTTGATGCGAAATTTTAATTTTCGAATCAAATTCATGTTATTAGAACGTGATATTTCATGCAAATAATAAATTTCACAAGAAAAAAATGTTGAAAAATTCCACACCACATGCGAAAAAAATTTCAGGCGAATTTGACACGAAAATGACATGAATATCATGCGAATTTTTTTTCACGAAATGCATGCGCTGCTCGATTTGTTTTTAAATCATGCGAAATTTTTGCACGAAATTCGTTTCAATTTCATGCGAATTTTATTCGTAGCACATTTTGCTGTGTAGAGTCCTAAAGGAAACGCACATTGTCCATGGAAATTAAATTTTTATAGAAAAGCTTTAGGTGGTCACTTCCCAAAAACCAACATTACTAACGGGCAACCATGATGGCTGCCACAGCCAAACTAATCCTACCATAAAATCCAAAAGGAAAATTAATTGGTAAACGTCCGCAATAATGGTTAATAAACTTAATTTTAAATACAGATAATAACACACCTGGTTCTCATAAGCTGATTGCCAATAGAAATTTAAACTGTCCACCAAATCCCGAAATATTCTTAAATTGTACCTCTAGGATTTTTTTTAACAAATAATGGATTTAACGGTCATGTCGAAATTCTTATGGGAAACTAATTAGAACATTTCAAGAATCATGGGTAGAAGTACAACGAATACGAACTAAAAGCAAAAACTAACATGAAAATATAACTACAGAATGCATTTATGTCTGATATGTAGAACAACGCTAAAACAAAAACATCTGTTAATGTTTTATTTATATCCAATAAATGTCATGTTAAATGCGGATTACAAACAGAATGTAGAATCGATTGTCCGACGTCTGACTACAACCACTTTACATATATATAGGATTTCAGATAATATTGTATTGTTACAATGTAACATTAGTTGCAATATGTACCATATAGGAAATTATGTTAAAAATTAACATCAACCATTTTAAAGTCCTACATTGAAAAGAAATAATCCATAAATCCATAAAATATAACAAAATCTGAGATAACGGTTTATTGAAGATCATAAAAATTAAACAGAATGAGTCAGCTTCCAACGGTGGACAAAATATGCTTCTACCTTAACCTACAACAGTCTATACTCGACAAAATTTACAAGTTACTCACCCTGGTTGTTTGTAGGGTTCGTGTTCCTCTAGCTTTTGTTTTCATTGTAGTGTTGTGTGTTCTATGTTTGTCTTTCGTTTCATTTTTTTTTGGCAATGGTCTTGTCTGTCTTCTGACTTCACGATTTCTGCTTGCCCCTTTGGTATCTTCGAATTCCTTTTATTAATCTTAAAGTTATATGTCAATGTGGTTTTTTCCCAATATTCTACTTCCACACGTTGTAATGCCGCAGTTGTAATAGGCAATGCATCCAGAAGCATAATTTTGACAGATCGAGGGCAGAAGGCAGTGGCTGCTAAGTGGACCTTCATCGGTTTATCCAAAACATACGCCTACGATGCAAAAAATATATAGCATATTTGATCTTGAATTAATATTGTGTTGTTTCTATAACCTGCATATTATTTACTTCGTAACAATTTTCATAAAAATATCTACAGTCTTTAGTAGAGATCCCAATATCCTGTTTCGCTCGCCTAATACTCCAATGATTTTATATCGGTTTCAAGAACAGAATTGTAAAAAAAGGAAAAGAAAGCCATCAATAAACCAGTTAAGGTTTCGTGTATGGGGTAGTCAAGATCTACTCCTTAGGTGCAAGTCCCTATGTTAAACCAAGTGAATAATATTCTGAGAAATATAATGTTTTTCTCTGTAGTTTGGGTAGCTATAGTTATTTTCCTGGTTGAAATTATATCTTTCCCTCTTAAGTGCCTTACAAAGAGCATTGTATACGATTTATTTCTTGTAGAATGATGTTTTAAATTATGATCTGTGAAATATAACTTTCCTTCTTTTGGGGCCTTATACAAAGCATTTCATACGATTTCTTTCTCAAGTTACATAAATAAAACATGAAACAATGTTGCATAACAACAGCTGTATTTTGAATCATAATAAATTTTTTTTGATTTAAACTGGCACGTAAAATTGCAATGATACTTGATTATTCGGGTAATTTTTGTGCTGGTGATTTACTCTTGTTCGTTGTTTTTTGTCTCGGATTGTCTCGGATTAGGGAAAACAGTTTGATTTCTTTGGAAACATGGAAGTAACGTTGGATTCTTCTTTTTTACACATGTTCCATCATGCCTTTTTAGAGCCTAGATTTTCTTAAATATTCATCACTATTTGAATCCTGAAATATTTATACCACCCCTTTTTTGCTCACATTTTATCTTTAATTACTTCCATGCTCATGATCAAACGTAACCTATTTGTAAAAGTTGTCAGAAAATATTTTCGCTGTTTACTTACTTATTTTGATTATTCAAAAATATTATATACTTAAAATAATTTTTAAAATTCCTTTGATTTTAATCGTATACATACCTTATACAGAATATTCTTATCAAGCGAATTTGGTTAATGATGTGTAATGAGATGACAAAGATCTAGCATTTCTACTTGGATTGATTTTAGCTTCCAAAATGCATATGGTGTTTCCAGATCTAACTTGGTTGGCGACGGAAAAGTGGAGACATAAAATTTTCGAAGAAACACAGCTTAAGTAAAGTTATATCTGGTCTGCAATAGAAGACACCCAAACAGTGAAATAGTCAAAGAAAGGCAAGTACCAAAATCTCATTGTCCCCTATTGGAGCATGTGATCTTATAGTTAAAAGAAGTTGTACCTTTACCATTTTTAAAAGCAAAACATACCAATTATCGTTTGAAGTTAAAGCAATTCCGGTTTCCTGCCATAAAGTTCCCACAAAAGATCATATTCAAAATCTCCCATTAATATTATCTGGAATGTACGGGACTTGCATTAAGATCATGTACCTGAAACCAAAAAGTTTCATATTTCAATTACTCAATTATGGAATGGATTGTTTTTTAAATCAAATATCGAACCAGAATTCTATAGTTTTATGGAATTCGTCTTAAAAATACAAAAGGGTATACATTTTATCATTTAAAATACAGCATTGCCATAAGGCTTCAGATAAAAAAAATTCTTTTAAGTAAATCACTAAAATTTAACAGCAGGGTGACAAAAATTTACTTTCAGGAAAATATTTAATACCAAAAAGTACGTACTACTTAGAATGACAATTTACGAAATAAATACAGTGTATAGATAGATATATGCATTTAAGATTCTGTAGGAAAATTATTGTTTATTTTTTGTTAATCGATCTAAGACTACTATTACACATGTGTTATAGTAGTCTCTGATCAATTCTATTTTAATAAAGTCGCGTCGGTTAAGGCGATTGTACATGTCTGTCTGTCAATTATTATTTTTCCTGTACCATTCAGTGCTTCATGTATTGTGCAAAGCCGGTCCACAATATCTTGTCTGCTAACTTATTGAAGGTTTTAAATGCGGCTTTGACAAATAACCTTTTGGTCAGAAAAAAACACGTGATAAAGGTCATACAGACGTGACCCGGAAAGCACGTGTGACCTTTGCTTAATTTTTGTACCCTAGAAGAAACACCTTTAACAAAACGAAAGTTCTTATTAACTTTCATAAAAATCCATGAAGCTTATTCCTTCAATAATGGGCATATACATGTCCCCATGCACCCTTATCTTTTGTCTAGTACGTTATGGTGTACAAATGTGAATTCTCGAACATAATTCATTATATACGTTAAAAACTTGATTTTGTAGTATTTTCAGTATATCTATTTGCCTTAACCATGCAAATGGGTGTGGTGGGCTATAGTTTTAATTGTCTACTAAATATATTTCGAAATTGAAAAAAAAAAAGAATTTCCTTTACTTAAAAATTTAATTTTCTCACAAGTATTTACTGCTAATGGCAAATATTAATCTTTATTTTTTTGCTTACATTGCCAATCAAATGATTTTTTCTTTAAGATTCTGAATCAAAATCATTGTGGGAAAAACCCCTTACACATGGAATGGTCGGTCTTTTTATACACATCGTACATCTGTCATTGACACTGAATTTATTAATTTGGTGTCTCCATGTTTACCAGATTTCAGGAAATCCTTGTAGAAAGAAAATCAGTGGTGGTCGACTTGCATCCAATCATTATAATTTTGAAAAATGTACTTTGAGAATATAATTATTCCCTATTCACAGATACAACACAATTTATTGAGAACGTAGATCATTTGGCAACCAGCCTCATAGAACCTTGGTAATTGAAAATTAAAATGCACCAGCTGTAAATACGTTTAACACTGTCAAGTTTTTGTTAAGCGTTTTGCACTTTTTGATTACTCATTTTTGTTTAAAATGCTTGAAATGTATCAATTTTTTTTATAAGTATCTGTTGTTAACCTATTTTTAGAGGCTATGGGAAGTTGAAACCATGGCTTTCCATACTTACTTATCCGGAAATGGATTTTTCAATTTGAAAAGAAAAATCCTTTTTGAAATCTACATATATATATAATTTTTATTCCTTCGCTTACTTTAAGAACCCGCTGCAATAGGAAACGTTTCTAAAATTTAAAACCATTTTGTCTCACTCTTTTTTATTTGGTATTGGTAAAGAAATTTCTTTAATTTTATCTAGGCGTTAGATGTGGGGTTGATTTTTATCCAAGGACCCTATCTATTGTTACAAAACATTTTCTGTTCATTCGGTATGTGTGAATACCATAGGTACGAGATACACTTAATTATACATATTATAAAAATGTGTTCATAAAATACAAAGTACATGCTTTTCTGTCAGTTAAAAATGACCTTTTCCTTTAATTTGACAGCATCGTTTGTACCGTAACGGTTATCTTCATGTTAGTCGCAGGGGTCTTTAAGTTTATTTGCTTCATTAAACGACTTACACTTAACGCAAGACAATAATATCATTTCTGAATCTTAGCCATTACAAATCCAGCATAAGTATATATGCTAACTGGAAAAAAATTTCTCAACATATTTTTATGCTAATCGTCATTTACATTTTTATAATTGCTATATAGGTTAATATATACTAATGTTATTACGATACCAGATTATATGAAAAAACAATTTATCCCCTTTCAGGGACTCCTGCGAAATAACAAAAAGAAATTGGACAGATCGTCCAATTTCACTTTTCGCTTTATCGATGATGTTTTGTCATTAAAAAATTTTACGTTCAGTGAACATCTCGAACAAATATATCCCAGCGAACAAGAAATTAAGGAGACCTCATATTCAACAAAATCTGCTTCATACCTAGATTTATTCCTCGAAATTGACTAAGAGGGAAAATTTGTTTCTAAAATTTACGACAAACTGGATGACTTTTAGCTTTCCTATTGTAAACTTCCTGTATGTATGTGGGTATATTCCTGTCTACGGGGTTAATGTTTCGCAGTTGATTCGATACTCTCGAGCCTGTTCCAAGTATCAGGATTTTCTGCAGAGAGCATTGCTGTTGTCGCATAAATTATTACAACAAGGATACATCCAATCAAGGTTGAAGTCATCCCTCCTTCGTTATGGTCGCCATCACGAATTGGTTGATTCAGATAATATCAGTGTATCTCAACTTGTGGACCTGTTACCGGTAATACAAAAATAAGTTGACCTCACCTCGGATTAACGTTAACCCGGATTAGACTTAAAGGATTTCACGAAGGGTGTTGCGTGCAAGACAGGGGATGCTTACCCTTCTAGAGCACCTGATCCCAATCCTGTTTTGTAAAGGAGTTCGTGGATTCCAAACATTTGTTCTTTTTGTTTTCGTTTTCTCTTTTAGTTGGTTTAACATTTGTCTTGTCTCTTTGGACTATGAACTTCTGATCTCTCACATAGGTATTCTACACTGGACTTTAACTTCCAGTCTAAGTAACAATCGAACGAAAATTGAATAAAATGCTGTTATACCCGTTTTTCTTCATCCTGGTAACGAAATATCCATTCCTGATATTTTTCAGCAGTTACTTCGACCCCTTATTTTAAGTACACCAGATTCCGGTTATTCGTTTAACACGGTACACAGAAACTGGAATGCAGTGCCGTTTATTGTAATCGAACGCAAGACATTTTCATTAAAGGAGGAGTAAAAAATATAATAAATGTTACCAAAATGACAGACAAAAATCTTCAAAAACACGGGAGAAAAAAAACCATGGAAACAGATCCAGAAACGTTAGACAAACAAAAGTACACAAACACTTCACTTGAAAATAAATCTTGAGAATTCTGACAGTTTAATTATAGAATGAATCTGATAATTTTTTTTTGAGAAAAGGTTACACCCCAAATACATTCTAACTCATTTTTATTGTAACTCATTTTTATACATGTTTACCGGGATATTTTTAATTTTTTTTAAATTTTGTATCACCCACTTACAATACTGCGTAAGAATCTATATGCACATCCAGAAGTCAAAGCTAAAGTGGGCACTATTTTGAAAATTCCCATAAGCCATTGTTAGCAATTTGGCTATATTTCTGACATCCCTTTGTAAATAAAAACAAAAAAACTTCAATTATACCCTGCACGTATACATTTTATTTGTTTTATTCGACTTATAAAATTGTAGTCTGTATGAATAACAAATTTGTAGCTAGGGTGGAGGGGTAGATGAAGGTGCGGCCTTAGGATTGGGTAGGGACATATGAAGTTCAAGATCCAAATACAGCAACGGAAACACTCAAATCTAAACAAATCGAAATAGGTAGCCAAATCCAACGGCTGGTACAATGTGCAATAGTTTTCGAGGCGTTTCCGTATTTTAACTGCTTAAGAATTAAAACGGCAAATTTCTGTAAAACATTGTTTGATTAATTTCATGTCGGACAAGTCTGGTTAATAAATCGACCCATTGGTTTCATAATACAAAATTACCAATGTTGAATAAATATTTTTGTATGTTTTATGTACATTTCAAGGGATATCCTCTCATCAGTAGCATTAGAAGCATAACATAGAAAGTTCAAAAAGAAGCCGCTTTAGAAATTTCGTCAAGAAACATGGCAATTGAAAAATACCAATAAGAGAGTATTTTAAAAATGAACAGTCGATAGCGTTTGGGAAATCTTTCATAAAGGGGTTCTTAAAAGTTGCCGGTATATCTTTAACTTTGCAAAATATGAGCCATGTGACATTTAAGTTCTTATAGAAAAACAAAAAGACGAAAAGAAAAGTTTGAAAGTTGACATAATCTAGGGGAAAGAGAACTTTTCGTCTATGTCGTAAGAAAGGGGAATTTATAGGATTATTAAAGTGATTCTGAACAACTGACACATGTTACAAAGAAAAAGCCGGTAAAATACGTTGTTTTAAGTGACTCGGACCCAATTATGTATAGTATACACTTGGTCATAAATATGGAATATTGGCATTTTCTGAGTCAAAAATTCAACTTTTGAGATTTGAATGCAAAGTCTATGAACCAGAATGCAGAATATCTTAACGCAAATCTCATTATTTTACTTCAAGCTACAAAAGTGTCCGATTAAATATTTTTGTCCGATGGCTTATTTTATGAGTTCTGTAACTCACATAGAATCCTTTCAAATGTTTTATTTCATCCAATTTTATTATTTAACTAACCTCTAGCAACATCCTGCATGCATTTTATGCCATTTGCTTATAAGAATTTTGGTTGATAAAGTCTAGCCGTACCTATTTCTAATGTCAGGTCGAAAATAAAAATATTCCATTTTTATGAGCAAGAGTATATAATATACCAAAACACGGAATATATACTATCATAAACTCTGGCATGCAGAAGCCTTAAAACTGGCAGCAGCAACGTATGCATCGGTGTTTCTTCCTTGATTTTCACACAAGATATAACGACTTACATCTGTCAGTACACAAGTTATTGAAAACTTAAAATAAATATAATGTTGATCTTTATTTGGTTTTCGTGTTGACTTTATGTCCACTCAAAACAGACGATAAGAACCTCCTTTATATAATACAAACTAGAACGTAAGCAAAGAAATTGAAACAGGAAATGGAGATCACCGTGACCTAATTTTGCCTTATTGTTGTCCTTTTCTTTATCCGCACCACAGTACATCTATTCCATTAGATATTTTAACATTAAATTGTAAATCAGGCATATCCAGTTTTTCTAAAATTTTTACCTTGTCCTAACTTTTAAACATGCTCAAACGCAGATGCAGATGCACGTGCACTATGTCTGCTCATCGTAAAATAAATTGGTTTGTTTTACTGCCTTTTTATTATCACTTTTGCATGTTGTATTTTATTTGATATAAATCTTTGTTGTATTTGTATATCTCCTTACTTAATGAGCTGACAAATGAGGCTACTTCTGGATGGGTAGTTGGTAGTAAAAATAAAGGTTACTATAAATTTAAAGTTTTACATTTTTGCAAACTAAAAAGTCATATCATTAAGACTTAGTTCACCTTTTTGGTAAAAAAATCTATTGATTTTTAACTGCTCAAACTATGTCGAAAAATGGGAAATCCAACAAATAAGCCGAATATTTTCTATTTTATACTCGTTTTTTACCATTTCAGTATTGGCCGCACGCGTGTTACACCTCAACTTTTACATATATTACGTAGTTTAGTGAGTTACATCATAAGTGTAAATATTTTGGTGTAACACAAATGCGGCCAATAATATTAACATTTTTGAGCATTTTGTAAAACTGACGTATTTTGATGACGTCATAGCTAAAGCACGTGAACTTTTATACACAAAAGAAAGCTGCAAATATTAAGAACATTTATTTATCTATTCAACAATCACTTTTAGATAAAATTATACTAAGATTTTTATTATGTGTAAATTTTTGGGCCGAAAAGGAGGCTTACTGGACCTTCTCCTTTATATTAAACAGCATTTGATACATTTCATGTCAGACAAGTCTGACAACTGCGCTGGTGATTATTCCCAGGAACCTCCGGTCAACCTGCAGATGTATTGACCCAGTGGTGTTGAAATACAAGTTTAACGATGCTACACATGTACGTACGGTAAATTTTAATAGGTTGTATTCGCATTTTAGAAAGTAACCTCTCATCCATAGCATCAGATCCAAAAAAATAGAAAGTTAAATTAACAAACAAAATTTATTGAACTTCTGAACTGATATTTGTAAAATATTAAATTTGACCATTCAAAATGTTTTGTGCTTTTAATATCATTTGATTTTTAGCGTTTTCTTTTATTTAAACATGACAAATAAATAACAGAAACAAAAAGTGAAAATTCATCCTTTACCGGGCTAGGAAAAGCAATTTGGTTAATGATGTGTGTTGAGAGGTCACGGATCCAGTATTCGTACTCAGGGTGATCTAAGAACCCATATGTATGGTTTTAGAGATCCAATTCATCAATTTTCATTTTTTCATTCGAATGCTTATGAATACTAGTTGATAAATAACTTTTGGTATGCCACTTTAACATACATGATGCTGTGAATAAAAAAGGCAATGAAAACTATCACCTGATTGCATTCTATTAAGGTCTTTTTGTTTAATCTGGTTATGGGGTGTTGCTACTAATTTGAATTTTGATGTAAATGTTGAAATGTACCATTCTCAATTTATTAATTTGTTTATAAAAATACAGATGTATAAATACTTAATAAAAATTAATGCTTTTTTTATAAAATGCCTTAACTATAATGACAATGGTCTAAATAATTCTTAAATAAGTAGTTCTGCTTGTCAGAATGCGTCATACAAACGAATCTGCTCAACCTAGTCTTGACGAATGCAATCGGTCTCAATGGCGTCAGTCTTTCCATTCATTTCCTGTTCCTTTTTACCTTCCAAGAAATTCAAAATGGCAGAATTTACTTTATCTGGTTCGTCAATATGTGGCCAGTGTCCAGCGTCGCACAAGAATTTGATTTTCAGATTGGGTAGGTAAGCCTTGTTTAATTCTGCCAGATCTGTATCTAAGCAAGTGTCACACTTTCCCCAGAGCAGTAATGTAGGAGCTTTAATTTCTGTTGAAACCGTTTCCGTTCTGTAACTAAATGCTGCTCTGTAAAAATTCAGCTGACCGGTAACACCTACAAGTGAGCATATTATTTTAACACATTTCAGGTTCGATATATGACTCTAAAATAATTTTTTGTAACTCTAAAATAAAAAGTTTGTGATCATTTAAAAAATCAATTTCTTACTGAACTGTAAACTAAGACATCTGACATAGATGTACTGTTTTATAACTTGAAAATCTTAAGATATCAAAAGGTTTTAGTATTTGGTCAATCTGAAGTTATCACATGGTTTAAGAATTTTCGTGGATATTTTTAAAGTGTGTAAATTATTATTTACTGTCTGTAAAATAACACATTGTGAATTTTCCCAAAAATTACTCGGACATGGTTAAACTATCCAAACCCGTTTAGAATATATAAATGTACCTGAAAGTTTTAGGTATCATTTATTTGCTCTATTTTAGAAGATTCGGATGTCAAACGTACAGGTTAACTTGGTTGGAGGTGGGGAGTTGGAGCATTGTGTTTGAAGGGGAAAAAAGAATTCGAAGAAACCAAAAAGGCAGACATAAATCGTTGAGTCAGAAGACAGAAAAGACCATGGCCAACAAAATTAAACGAACGACAAGCATAGAAAACATAGAAGTTACATCCGACGTTTAAACTGATCTGCAATACTTTCTGGGAGGACGTCCAAACTGCAAAATGTAAACGCCGGAAAAAAGTAATACTAATAGCTAATTTCACCTCATTGGACATGTGATGCAATAATTAAAAGTAACTTGTGCCATTACCATTTTTTGAAAGCAAAACATACCGTTTTTTGAATACATAAGTTTGTATGACTCCTCTTCTTCTTCAGTTCTTGCACTTCCAAGTTTCCCGCCACAAAGTCTCCGCAAAAGGTCATAGTCGAAAACTCTCAGTAATATCTCTGGAATGTAGGGGACTTGAAATAATATCATATACCTGAAAGCAAATATTCAGTCATATCCAAGTCATGTAAGTTGGTACTTAATAGAACAAATATGTTTTAATAAACAGTTCAAGACATTTTTGCAAGGTATTTTTTTTCAATTCAGTTTGACCTATCATATCAGAAATTTTCCTTTTTTGCCATTTTATCTATTAATAAAACTATGATAAAGGTATTCATTTTTATAAATTGTATAACATTGTTATCAAGTTTAACCGCAGGTGGGAAAACACAGTGATAACTTTTCAGGGAAAAATTTGACGAGGAAAATAAAATATAACATCTCAAAAGATCATTTTTAAATTGAAAATTTTAAAGCTGTGCAGTTGCTGTAGAAAAATAATAATTTTATTCTCACCAAAGGTGATAATCAACTCTGTGGAATTGTTAATCGTGTCAGTTGAGTTTACAGGTTAAAGATACTTTCTTATCGTCTTTTGATCATGAAGACCTAGAGTCGAGGCAATCCGGTCCATTTGATTGGCGGATGCAACAAAGTCGCAAACTTAGTTCAAAACAAGTAACACTATTTTATAAACAGTTTATCGTCCTTCCATTTGAAGGGAATCAGTCGCAACTCCTCAAAACTTTTTGGCGAAAACTTATGCTAAATGAGTACCCATGGCATGCAGTTTCTCTAAATCATATTAAACTGATTCTCACCAAGATTTAGACTTTTGCGATCTGCTTGTTTTAAAGGCATCTAAAAATACTGCTGGATGCGGACTATTTAGAATGATAAGTTTATCCACTATTTCTGGGAATCGTGTTGCCACATGATATGCCACTGTACCACCAACATCGTGGGCCACTAAAATGCAAGTTTTATAATCTGAAAATAAAAAATTACGTTAAGACGAAAGCTGGACATTTGATTCTGTCTTTTGTTATCGTAAAACGTTACTAAGTTGGTCTTCAAGCCAGACCTTATTGGCTCATTTATACTTCGTCTTGTGGATGTCGCGCAAAAACTCGCGACTGCCACGCGAACAACGCGCGACTACCGCACGATGTCGCGCGATTTTCGCTGTGATAAAAGAATAAACAAACTACGACAAGTATTAACACCCAGCGGTTGTCGCGCGTCAGTCGCCCGACGATCGCTTTTGAAGTATAAATGAGGCCTATCTTTAAGCTTTCTAAGGGGGTTACTTTTAAAATAAGACATTAATCATTCTGTGTAATTTGATCAAAATAAGAGTCATATTTTTTCTTACTCAATGAATGGACAAGCTGATATATGTCCTCCCGGAGTTGTGTTGTCAGATAGGCTGTTATGTCTTCAGGTTTATCAGAATCGCCATAGCCTCTCAAGTCAACTGCTACAGTTCTGAAATAGATTATAATTCGATTGAAGCAGTTCGGCTAACAGAACGATACTGAAAATTGCTAATCATTGCGAAATTAAACAAGATCAGTTTGCCATGAATATAGCTAATTATGAACGTCAAAAAATACCTTTCTTAACAGTTAAAAATATTATTTTAACGATTATCTATAAAGTTCTTTATTTTTATCGTAATTAAAACGTTTTAGTCTACATTTTTCAATCTCAAATGATAACGTATCTAAACGTAAAGTTGATGACCCGAATTATTCAATAAACAGCATGCATTAACGGAAATAACTGTCTAATACGAGTTCTTCGGGGAGAAAGACTTAATAAAATAAAATTTATTTTTGCCTCTTCGCTTGAAAACAAAAGAACACTATTAATTTGTTGTTAAGTTGACCATTTATTTTTTATTAAAAGATTTTGATTAAATTATCATAGCCCATCCTTATTATAACTGGTCCTTTTATACGCTACACACCTGTAATTTTCACTAAATCTGTTAATTTGGTGTCTCCAAGCCAACCAAAAATCGGGAAATCCATGTAAAAAGAGCATCAGTGGTTTTTTGGCATCTCCTTTACTCACGTAGTGTAGATTCACATCCTGAATGTAATAATAGAAATCTTAAATACTTAAGTACTTAAATAAATGAATATATTTTCATGTTGTTTATAAGGAAGCAGAAAATTATAGAAGAATGCCGGAAAATGGAAGTTTGAAGATATGACTATAAATAAACATTTTTTCACACACGTCCTGTTTAAGGTCGAGCTGGACTTAGTGAAATGTTTTAGTAAAACTCAACAGAAAAATACAACGCAATATTATGTAGGCATTCCAAGGATCCACCAAAGCATTCATTTCAGGGATTGTGGGTTCAACAATGGTAAAAGTGTCACAAATACAACACGATTGATTGAAAACATACAACACGATTGATTGAAAACGTACAATAAAAAAAATACGTTGACCTTATAATCTTTGGGCTAACAGCCTTCGGAAAACAATTTCTATGATAGAATTTGGGTAAACGGAATGTGTCCACATTTAATTGTACTCTATCTTTCTACTCCTACCCAATTTCAAGTGTTTGCTAAGTGTATTTCATAAACTCCCAATTTTATAATGAAAAAGTTTATAAAAATATCAGATATTTATCACTTATTGTTTGCGAGAATGATATTTTTTCTATTCATCAGCTTAAGGCCGGATAAGGGAAGTTGAAACCATGGAAAACAGGGCATTCCATTAATAAAATAATTTTGTAAACTTTTCAGATATGGATGTTTTGCCATATGTTAAGATATTTATCTTCAACCCTCTCGTAGTAATAATATTCTACTTATAATATCTAATTATTTTTCCTTACGGGATATAGTAAAACCGCTGTCCGTCCGTAATATCCTTCGATAGATTTTGACCAAATTCCCAATTTTCATTTTCATTTTTATAGTTACGGTAAACTCCATATTTGGCCCAATTTTAGTTTTAATGGCACTGTAATACGTTGTTAGGAATATGCTGTTTGAGAAGAGTTTGATGGGGTACTTTCTCAAATACCCCATATCTTTAAAGGTTGATTTGATTGATCGATTGTTGTTTAACGTCCAGTGGCAAATATTTCATGCATAATCAGGACGAAAACAAGTTAAACAATAAATCAACATGTAGACTGTGAGCAAGGGACCGGTAAGGGAGGGACTTTTAGA
>JAULBM010299729.1:0-14926 GCA_032357055.1 Geukensia granosissima
TGAGAAGATTTTTTAATGAATTCCCCATAGGGTCCAATGCTAAACTAAGTTCGGCAGTGGCGGCCATTTTGGTTGGCAGGCGAGGTCATCGGATACAATTCTGAAAGAGGACCACCTAAAGACCATTTCACAAAAGTTTGGTTCCAATTGAGCAAGTAGTTTCAGATGAGAAGATTTTTTAATGAATTCCCCATAGGGTCCAATGCTAAACTAAGTTCGGCAGTGGCGGCCATTTTGGTTGGCGAGCGGGGTCATTGGATACAATTCTGAAAGATGACCACCTAAGGAACATTTCACCAAAGTTTGGCATGAATTGGCTCAGCAGTTTTTGAGGAGAAGATTTTTTTAGAAACCGCCCTCCTTTTTTGTATTTTTAGTAACGGCAGCCATATTGGATGGTCGATCATGACACCGGATACAATTCTGAAAGGGGACCATCCAAGGACCATCCCACCAAAGTTTGGTTCAAATCGGCCAAGTAGTTTCAGAGGAGAAGATTAAAATGTGAATTGTGGACGGACGACGGACTACAGACGCCAATTGATGGCAAAAGCTCACATGGCCTTTTAGGCCAGGTGAGCTAAAAAGTCAAAACGATCAAGAAACTTGTGAAGGCGACCTTAAAATTTTTGTAGAGATGATTCCAATAAAAAAGACTATTTATTGGAAGGATATATTCAACATGATGAAAATACGTAACATTCCCCATTTCCACTTATTTACCTATTAAATAGTTATATTAGATGAGCTTCATATATGAATGCTATTCATATTATGCACGGTACCTGTTATTATTTCCTCATGCTTGGAAGGAGGGTCTCCACAGTAGGCACACATATGACCATACTCTGGAAGTTCATATCTACTGCAGTCACACTCGCACAAGCAACGACCCCTTTCAATTCCCCGTCTGTCCATCTGTTAAATGTAATACTGAAAAAATACACAGTATATTATTAAATTTTAAAAAGACAAAACATGTGACTAGAATATTAAAAACAAAAGTTGAAAAAGGTAAATGGAACTCTTTTCAGGTTTGGATATTTCATTATTCAAGATTTATCTCTTCTTTATTACTAGGCACAAAACTAAGGTGGTGAAAACTGGTCCTTAGCGATATCTGGTCAGATGCCAGTATAGACTGAATAATTTGTCGTTCAAAAGCTTTTTTTATTGGGATGTTGCTTTTGTCACAGGGGCCTGTCACGATCAATGTTGGAGTATACTATCAATGTGCCGTACAAGAAAAAGACCATCATCGCTATCACTTTGCCCGCTTCTTATTCTTTATTCCCAGTATCACGCTTTTTCATTTATTGATATATTTTTCTTCAAAACTATTCAGCACTTACCCCTTTTAAGCCTCTATTGTAGCCACAATGCTCCATTGAACCTGTGCCAGTCCAAAACGGAAGAGTGGGAGGCACATTGATGGTATATCCCAACATTGATCGTGACAGGGCCTGTTGTCTAATGTAGAATGGTCTAATGCCAGTAGTTACATGAATGTGACCTAGGTACTACCAAGTTGTGCTCATTGTTTATCTTGCATTTTTTGTAAATGTACTTGGTCAACAAAAATAAAACCTTCAACTTCAGTGTCACAGTTAGGGGGGTAGTACAGGGTTAATTTCGTGCAACGTTTTCGGCGTTTTTATTTTCCGTGCATCCGTATTTTTCACTTTTATTTCACGTTTTTTCGTGTTGAATTGGTTGTACATGCTCCGTTTTTACCTGTATTTTTCCCGTGCCTCGTGTTTCAACTACTAATTTCTCGTGCGTGATCATTGGTTAATAAAAAAAAAAACGGAACATGCTAGAATTAGAACCCGATTCGTTTCAAATTTATTGTATTTGAGTATGTATGAAAGGCGATGGAAACCATGTTGGATCATGTTCATTTAATGCAAGGATGAAAAAACCATCAATTCAAATCTATCTCTGATATTTTTTTTTCTCGTGTTTCGTGATTGGCTATTTTTATTTCTCGTGTTTTGTTTTAATCAATTTTATTTCACGTATTTCCGTGTTGGGACCCCCCCCCCTGTACCACCCTCAGTTAGCCCAAAATAGAGGGGCGCAGCACCCCTCTGCCTTTTGAATTCATGAAATATAAATACTGGTAAAACAGCTTATTTTGAAGGAAAACAAAAGCTTTTTTTGTTGATCTTATCTAAAACCATCTAGTTAGGCTTGAAAGGAGCCAAAATAACAACACAGGTGGTACTTTACCAATATTTTCAATTTCATTTGTGCCCTTTTCAGTTTTGAAATCGCGCTAGGTGCCCTTTTTGTATAAATTGTGCCCCTCTGCCCTTAACGCCTAGCTGGAACACTGAACTTATACCAGTAGTTACCTTGCAGTATGATTTCTGTTTTATCTCTCACTCTGGTGATGCAGCCGCAGCAGTTGGAACTTTAAATATTTTAAAACTAAAGTCGTGTCAGGAAGGCATCCGTAAGCAATCCGTAATAATATAGTGCAACTCTTTTACGCCTTTTTTCATAATAAAAAAATAATGCACTAGTTTGGTTTTTTTTGCAATTTAACTCTTTCTTTGGTATTTCAATTACATTTATATCTTCAAGTGCTCATGATGACTTGATAATTAAAAAAGTTGAATAAACGCATTCTGTTTCGTTCTCCTCCGTTAGTAATTCCGTGATTATAAAAATATCAAAAAAATCGCTTCGACAAATCAGTTCAGTGTTTGAATAAATGACAACTACAAGTGAGACGTAAACATCTTACAACACAGATCTATGAAATGGCATGGAGTGGAAAATTGAGAAAGAACCCGTAATAAGGGTTGTTCAACCTACTTTCTCAGAAAAAAGGACATATATAAGAAAGAAATCTCACGTCCATCCACGTTTATCGGTCTCTTTGCAAACATGCCCTGTTAATAACAACCTACTTCGTCTGAAATCTTTGCTTAAAACTACAAACTCCAAAAGTCTTCAAAAACGTCTGAATGCATTGATAACTATACTTGAGACTCTGTCGGTGCCATCAGATTTCTTCAATCAAGATTTTGATTTTTCACAAAATGACAATCAATATAAAAAGCATGGAATCATTGACTTCAAGCTTGGTGCTGATATTTATGCAGATATAGTTAAAATACCTACTGATTGTAGAGTTGATGACATTCACACAAGATTGAGAGACGATTTACTCAATCCAGTTCATGGCTTGCGGTGTCTTATATACACAAATTTGGAGAGGAAACAATTCATTATTTTGGATAGTGATGATTTGTCAGTGGTAAACATTTTCAGTAAATTGATAGAAAAAGAAACGCAGTATAGTTTAATGTCTTTTTCACGTCAGAATATAATTGATTACCAATTTGTCAACAAAACCTTAAACACTATTGATACTGAAAGTGATCGAAATGTTGTAAAGGCACTTTTAGCCGTATTTTTGACACGAGATGAACTGACAAGTGTAGGCATAAAACCCAGCACTGCTACAGAGCATTTAAATAAACTCAAAATAATTCAAGATGAAGTCAGTAATTCAGTTCAAGCTGCCAAAGATATGATGAACCTTAGATTAACTGATGAAATACGGTCACAACAAAATAAGTTAGATCAGCTGAATGCCCGATACAGTAGCCAGCTAAGTACAAAAAGAAGAGCCGATCTTGATCTTGAAAAGGAACTTTTAACAGAAAGCATTGAGAAAAAAAGTGACTTATTTCTGCATGAAGACAAATACAATGAGAAAAAATACGATCAAGCTGTCAGACGATTGGCTAAAAAACTGATACTAGACAATAGAATTAAGTTGCGTAGATTAGGTAGTGGACCAAAACCACTATTAGACAATGTTGATGAGGAATTTATTGCCAAAGCCATTGAAACTAAAAGCTCTGCCCATGGCAGGAGACATGATTCAGTGATGTACCTGAACCACCGAATTCAGTCAAGAGATCTCCTTTCCATTGCCAATTATAACCTTCTAAGACGTGGCAAAAAATTGATTAAATCTGCTAGAACAGTTGCCTTACGAGCCCGTCCAAGGAATATCAATACTATCGAAGGGAGAAGGCATAAAGGTACATGTATGCAATGTTTAAATGTGTTCCAGCTAGGATATAAGGGCAGAGGGCACAACTTCCAAAAAAAGGGCACTTTAGCATGATTTCAGAACTGAAAAGGGCACAAATGAAATTGAAAATATGGATAAAATACCAAATATATTCTTATTTTGGCTCCTAATAAATCAACATTATAATTAGACTGTTTCTCTTATTTTAAGATAAGATCAAGTAAATGAAAGCTGTGTTATTCTTTAAAATTAGCTGTTTTACAAGTATTTGTATCTCATAGATACAAAGGGCAGAGGGGTGCTGTGCCCCTCTATTAATTTGGGCTAGCTGGAACATGTTAATTTTTATATGATTTTTGCAGAACTTTCATAACATTTTTCTCAGCAAGGGTTGATCACAGCCACTTAATATTTGTTATGCAATCTGAGCAAGGGGTCCTATACTATGTGGGAAAAAAAATAGAATGAAAAAAAACAAGACAAAGTTGATTTGATGATCACAATAGATACCTCTGTTTGTCAGTGTTTGTTACAACTTAACGTGTGGCAAAGTCTAAACCTTCCCAAACCCTGTACATATTTTACATGTTGACTTTTGCATAGTCTGATCAAGAAGTATTGAAAGCAATCATTAAATTACAGAAAAAAATATGTTATTTACATACATGTACTAAATGTATTATGGTATTTAACTATATCATACATTTTATCATGGTTCAGCTACATTGTATTATGATTTATATTCACAGGACAATGGTTATTCTGTTCTAAGAAACCACCCAAAACAGAAAATGATAATAATGAATCCACACACTACCAGAGAGCCCATGTAAGAGTGAACAGACAAAGCATGTTCAGCTGCAGTGAAATGGCAGATGTATCATTAGAAGTTTCTATGGACGACAAAGCCTATATACGACCAGGAACAGATGGTATGTATCCATATGTATAATTTACCAGAAGATAAATCTTGAGCGTTCAATCTTTGTCTTAATCTACATGTATTAGGTTATTTTGACCTACATTTTATGCATTAACAACTGTCAGGTTAAACTTTGTATTCAGGTCAATTTTAATAACAATTGTCGAATTTTTGTATCTCACTGACACACTTTGTAGTTTACCATGACATGGGCCTATGAAGACATTTTTAATACATGTTGAAGGTTGTTTTTATGAATAGCATTTCGTATCTTTTGGGCCTTTTACAGCTTGCTTTATGGTATGGACCCTGGTCCATTGTTGAAGGCCGTAATGTGACCTGTAGAAGTTTAGTTTTGTGTTTCTAATGGATGGCTGTCTCCTTGACAATTATACAACATCTCCCATTTTTATATGTATACTAAAATATTTCTGTTGGAATTTCTTTCAAATTTACAGTTTCCATTTCAAAAACTTAATATTTCATATATATCAAATTATTTCATCATTGTAACAAAAAGTTAACCATTTTTTTAAAGACATGATACAGATATGATATTTTTTTTTCTCAGTTGGATTGCGTGATACCAAAGCTGGAAAAATCCTTGATGTTACTGACAATGACAGGTGTAAAAAGCTACCCCAACATGATTTTGCTCAACTTGAGGTCTTTCAGACCCCTAGTTCTTTTCGAATCATGACTTGGAAAACAGAAACAATTAATGGTAAGCTCAAGTAGTTGTTCACAATTGGAGTTATTACTAAAAGTAACATTTTATATCTCTTAATAAATCTCCAGAAATATATGTTACGAATCGAATCTCTGCTGGAAGCAAAAATAAACATACAAATACGTACAATTCATACTAATTATCTTTAAAAGAAATTACCAGAATTGGAACACATGTTACCGACAGGTATCTTGTTTAATTTACTGTCTTTTTACCATTAGTATCATGAGAACACAATAACATGTGTTACTTGAATTAAATAACACGAATCGAGGTGCTGTTGGAATTGTATTTAAAGACGAAATTTAATGAGCAAAGCCAAATCGGATTGATATGATATGAAAAATATTGATTATGAGGAAATAACTCATATTTAGCAACCAAAACATCGTTAGCATACCGCCATGTATACGTTCAAGAGGGGTCTTCCTCTTAATTTTTTATTCTTCTTCAGCGTATGCCAGCGTGTCGGATAAATTATTATACTTTCACAGTTGTCTAAAACGTTGTAGTGTGACAGGGTCATTAATCTCTTGAAGTTAGTTCATGTTATTTATAACGTTTGTGAATTGTGCTCACAGTATTTCTACTTTTCATTTTGTAATTTCAGATCAAGAGAGACTTATCAAGAAAGATGACCAAAGTATAGTCACAGTTCGCCCAAAATTTTATGTACCAAGCAATGGCAGTGTATGGGCTTCAGACTTTATGAAAATTGTGCATCATCATTGTCATCTTTTCACTAGATTGACTCAACAAGACATGTGTACACATTCCCATATATTCCAGTCAGTTTGCAGGAAAATCAGAGATTCTGCTTTTTACTTTAATGATTCAACAAATGAGACAGACTTAAAATTGATAACAAAGGAAAATTCATCTGCAAAAAATTATCACTTATCAAAATTTAACTTTATAACTTCTCAATTTAAGGCAGCATTGGAGCATTGTTGTGAGTGTACAGACTTAGAACAACAGAAACTTGAACTTGTTACAAAAAAAATTAGCGATGTCTTACAACACTCAAACATGTGTTACACTAAAATTGAAAATGATGAGGAAGTACTGCCTATTTTTCTGTTGTTAAAGGAAAACACAAGTCAGATTATTGATCTAGTTGATGAATTGAATTTGCCATTAAAAAAATCAGTTATAACAGAACTTACTGATGCTGGCCCATGTGTGGGTGTAAGTAATTATGAAGTGAGGTTTCGACTTGCTGAGTTAGCAAGGATCCATTGTTCTGACAGAAGAAATCGAATCCATAGGGCAAGAGGCGATTCAGCTCAAAACGAGGTGGAACGTACTAACAGTGCAATTGGTAAGAATTTTCATGGAAACCAAAGTAATACGTTGTTTTGAGTTATGCATCTTTAGTTATTCCATATTTCATTTACTGCCAAATTAAGCAAAGTTGCATGTTTTCCTCATGTAGATATATTTACACTTGTATGCAAATGGGCACTGCCATTACACAGAAACACACAAGTTCCAGCAAATTTTCACATTACAAAAAATGTAGGACGTCACAGCTTAGGAGATAAATGTGCTGTATTTTATGTGGTTCTTACGTAAAATTGTTGCAAATTGAGCATAAACAGTGTGACAGTAAAAACCAAAGTTTTATTAAAGGGACCAGATCAAATACAGCACGGTTATCTTCATTTTAATGAAATCCGATAGGAAATATCCATACAAATCCTTTAGGCAAAAAAAATACTATGTCTATTTAAGATTACGTCCTCAAATAAAATAGGATCAGTAGGTTGGTATTTTCATTTTATTTAATTTTTTCATTTTATTTTTTAGTGAGGTTGGCCATACATGTAGGTTATCATACTCCTCTAGGAGTACATCAAGCAGTTTAATGCATATAATTGCATTTTTTTTTTCTTCCATTTATAGGCATTTTATGAAGTGAGAATCTAACATTTTGTTGCTTCTAACTACTAAACAGCAATGATAATGTATACTACCGGAGTGTGCCGTTGCAAGAACAGTCTGATTTTCTAGATTTGCCAATAAAAAGAGTTAGGGTCGGCAAAACAACCCCAAAAAATTTAGGGCCGGTTGGGTAAACTTAAACAGACATATATATTTTTTTGCCTTATAATGCCAAATAAACCCATAAAATAAATAGTGAAAAGTTCTGATTTTTTCTTGCTCTTTTATTACATGTATTATGCTATTGACTTCAAAAGAAAATTATGAATATTGAAGTAAAATTTATGTGTAATCCATTGCAGGAGAAGCACTTGTGGATGGTCAAACTTTGAATTGGCAGAGATTCACTGTGTTTGATGGAATGACAGAAGCTGACATCAGCAATATGTCTGTAGAGGAAATTAGTCAGCACAAAGCCAGTGTCATGGAGAAAAATTCTTGGTCAGTTGCTGAAGAAGTGCGACTCCGCATAGACGATCAGAAAGGTCCAGCAGGAGATTTCATGATTGCTCATCTTACAGACAAGCAAGGTTCATTTAAATTTTTAAGCTCAATATTTTGGTTAAAGTTTTGAGTTATTAAGGCGATTTTCTCAAGTACTATACACAATATAGCAATGGAACTTCACATGTTGATTGGTCTTGGGTAGTAAAGCACCGATCACTATCACCTACGAAACTGTGCCCTAATTTTTACATTTGAGTGACATGGTTAAGTTCTTTTGAGCTCATTATTTTGGTTAAATTTTGCTTAAGGTGTTTTTTTCAGGTACTATACATGGTATAGCAATGAAACTTTACATATAGATTGATGTTTGATCACTATTAATTAAGGCACCCTGAACTACTTTTTCCGCTTGAGTGACTTTGTAAATTTAGTGCATTTAGGGCATGTAGGCATTAACCATTCCTCAGATTGAATTGATATTTAGCATTGATAATAATATAATGGGCCTAAAGTAAAGTATGTGTTTTTCATGCTGATTGGAAATCCAGCATGGCATTCAATGTGGAATATAGTTTTAATTAACACAGAACCCTAAGGGAAACTTTTAACAAATAGAATCACCTTTATATACCAGACGAGTGATTATAGGCTCTCTAGAGCATCTGCTTTAACAGTTTTACTGCTTTAAATGGTTAAAAGAAACTAACTTTTTTACCTTCAATGCATTTTCATAATAACAATTATCTTGTTTATTTTTCCAGGCGACTTATTTTTTGCTGACAAGGAATTTCTGATGAAATACAATGATTCAACAAAAGGAAATAAAAAAAGTGTTCCAGGTCATTCCTACTATGAGAAAATTGAACAGTTTATTGAATTACATTGTGACCAAGGCGACTTGTACTTTGAATTTCGGAAACTTGAATGTGAAAAACGGCAAGGTTTCATTTGTGAATACTGCTCTGACAACCCACCATTGATGGATAAGTCATGCTCTGTAGGGCCAAGACCATATCCTAACTATCAGAAATTGCCTGATTTCCACTATCTTGATTTTAATGAAACTCCCATTCTTGATGAAGATGGTATGGTCCGAAAGATTGATGATTTTCAACCTAGAGCACAGCTGAGGAAATTATTTAATTTGGGAACTATTAGTTCTGAAAAAGAGGAGGAAATAATTGAATTTAGTAATAAATATATTGTAGAAATAGAATTCATCAGAGGATATATAAGACACTTGGAAGAACTAAAGATGAGTAAAGAAAAAAGACAGATTACACAAAAACAGAAAAAGGAGAATGAATTACAGAACCGGTATGAGAACTATGACTGGAAACAGCTCTTTGAAGAGAGACAAATTGCCAAACTTGCAACAACCGCTCTAGATAAATACATTGTGCATCATGGTTTAGGTAAATTTAAATTAAAACGTGACAAAGTGACAGTTGTAACGAACCATATTGGAAGATCAATATACAACCAACATCAGCAATCTAATGAAGTAGAAGCAGATGTAAGCTCTGACGATTCTAGTGAAGACTCTGAAATTGAAAATGATGAGGAAGATCTTGTTCTTAATGCATGTACATGTAGTTCCGATGAATCTTCCTCCGACTCGGACAGTTATATGGAAGTTGCAGAAAGTTCAAATACATGTTCTAATATCCAAACTTTCAGTGGACGTAGGGTTTCAGCACCAACTAGATACAAAGACTATTTCACTTTATAATTTATTTTATATAATATATTATTAGGCCAGACCAAATTATGAATTTTTTCTCTGGACCTTTTTGCCCAAAAATTGTATGATTTAAATTTATGGTTAATTTTTTCTTGCTTCAGCTTTTTTCAAACTTTTAAATTAAAAAAAAATGTGCATTAATACAATTCAAATAATGATTGCTTGCTTTTTGTGAAAGCTAAATATTATCTACAGAAAGAAATATTATCTACAGGTCAATGTTCAATCAATCTGATTCATGCTGAATATGCAGTAAAACAGTCATGCATGTGAATTTAAAAATGTATCAGGTTGGTCAATAAAATAAACATTTTGTCATATATCTGAAGATTGTCTTATCTTTTTGATCTCAATACATGTACAATGTAAAGGCAGGCTTTCAACATGTTTAGAATATTAAGATATTGCATGCCAAGTACTGTGGAACAATCAAAATTCAGTTTAATAAAATCTTTATATGGACATGGGACATACACTTTTTTTGTGAAAAAGAAACATGGGACATCACTTTTTTTCAATTTTTAATACAGTGGGACATGTGTTTTTTTAACCGTCAAGTAATGATTTGCACCGGTCCCAACTACCCAATTAATATTGCACGGTCCCTTAGTCAACAATTTGATTCAAACATCCACCTTTGCCTTTGTAATATTGTCCTAAAACGCGTTTAATTTATTACATTGACTGAGGAGTTTCGGTTTAATTTCCACAAAAATACAGATATTCCACAATAAATTAGTATATATACATGTATATATGACCTATAATGAAACAAGGTTGTTTCCTGGACTTCTGTACAAAACGGCAAGTATACCATCAAAAGGAATTACAATAAATGGGTGTATTCCGGAGCAAGAAGAACGGGTAAAATAGAAAACTGTAAAATCGGACTGAGAAAATATCAGTAACTGTTGTTAGCTTTTATGCAGCAAATACAAGCTCTAAGCATTTTCAAAGATCAAAAATGCTAAGGGCCGGTATCGAAATGTTTTGATTCCAACTTTCTGGGGAAAAAATAAATCTTTACAAATATGATTTTCCACGAGCCTAGGAGCCGTTGGGTAATTAAGGCACGCGTTTACGCGTTCTTAAAATAATTATAAAGAAAACACATTTATTGAGCTAATTCAATTTATGAACTTAATCATGCAGACTAAAACTTGTATTCTTTTTAAACCGTTGCTTCTATAAATATGTTTTATTATAAAAACTGAGTTACATGTACCATTCATTGGCAAATATCAGAACATTGGTTTTCATTATGAGTGTTGTGGTTTTGTCATAATGCGTATTTGCTATTCCAACGACAAATCATTAGTAAAGCACAGGTGCAGGACGCGTTATAAAAAATATACTAAATATACTACATACACTAACAAGGTAATGACCTTCAAAAATGGCTTAACACGTCAGGGTGGCGTTTTTTTTTCAATCCTGCGTTGAAATGCAAAGGAATACAAATACACGGTTTATTTCGCCAAAAAGCTGAATAATTTTGCGTCAAAATAAGCCCATTTTGAGGTATTTCCTTTCACAAACAAAAAAGTTTCGTCCTACGGTAGCAAATTAAAATAAAATGACCGAAAAATTTGGTCGAACAAAATAGTGGCACCTCTCGTTCCCCATAATGTTGCTGTGGCCTTAATCAGGACATTTTTTACCAATAAACGTTATCGACCTTTTTAGACGACTAAATTATTCAATATTTTCATACTTATCTAAAAAATCTTAGTCCCAAATCGTGCAATATTAAGGAATTCTCATATTTATAAAGTTTCGTATTTTGTTTACAGTGAAATCAGCGCGAGTGAAATCGAAACTTGACATGATGAGAATTCCTTCAAATACCACGGTATAGGACAATTTCTTTAGACAGGTATGAAAATATGAAATAATTAAGTCGTCTGAAATGGCCGATAAAGTTTTGGTAAAAATATGCCGTGATTTAGGCCACAGCCATGGGGAACAGGAGGTGCCACTATTTTGTCCGACCAATCTTTTCCGTCATTTTATTTCGATACCGTAGGACGTAACTTTTTTATTTGTGAAAGGAAATACCTCGAAAGTGGCTCATTTTAAAGAAAAATAATTCAGCTTTTTTGCGAAGTAAACCAGGTATTTGTATTCCTCTGCATTTCAACGCAGGATTTGAAGCAACGCCACCCTGTCGTGTTAAGCCTTTTTTGAAGTTCACTACCTTGTTAGTGTATGTAATATTTAGTACATGTATTTATAACGCGTCCTGCCACTCGTCGCAACTTCGGTCGAGTCCGTACCCTCAGTAGCGGAGTCACCCGAGGTTTGCCGATTGGCGTCCTGCACCTGTGGATTGTCTATGAGACAGCCATACACCAAATGACAATAGAAATTAAACTTCAATTAAGTTCCACTACGGTCGTCGATAATGAACCAGAGTCCATACCATAACGGAAACTGTAAAAGGCCCCCAAAATGCAAAATGTGTAACTATTGATAAAAATAAAACGACAAAAGACATATAAAATGTATCGAAAAAAATGTTTGATTGATTGATTTTATGGTGCTTAACGTCCAGTGGCAAATATTTCATGTATATTCATGACGACAGCTTATAAATAATGACTGATAATGAAAGAATCCTGATTTGTACTATAAAAAAATCTCTATGTCAAGCTTTCTGGAGTGCGAATTTCGAGCTTAATTAAATTATATGTATTTTTTTTTAAATTAAAAAGAAAGAATTATCCCATGGTTAACGGTTCATGCTTAACACTCAACATGCAAATGTGTTTTACATACTATTATCTGTCGGTGAGATATTGAATTATATGTATCAAACTGCTTTTCCAACTCCATTTAATTGTTTAGTAGATTTAACTGCCGATCACGGAGCCAGTGTTCTTGGATAAGGTGTATATCTACTTTTCTTGCATATTCAGGTAATAGGGGTTCACATGTTAAAATGTTTTCTCGATTTGAGTCTAAAACTTTAAGACTTTATCACATGTGTGCTTGTATGTATCAATACTGCAATTTTTTCAAAAGATAAAAATTGGTGCGGATTATTTACTTTGTGGTATCGGTTTGTTTTTCTGGAGTTATCTTGTGCTTTACTAAAATTGTGTTAGTAGCTGTGGTATAGAACAGGGGTGGCCCTTCTCTGGTGCTATTGAATATAGTAGACGATATGTTTCTGTTTTGGGGAACAATTTTTAATGAAGATTGTCCAAATATTATTTTGGAGAGTCACAAATCCAAGGGGGCGTTATTATAGGCCCCATAATTGCCCGGCCTATATGTAGTTACATTGTGGTGTGATTTACTGTGTAGTTGATGGTTACAGCTATAATGATGCTGATGATCTACGTTAGTAGACAGGCAGTTCAATTTTTAAATTTTGACTGCCCTTTTTCACTTAAAGACATATTTTAGTGAACAATGGAGCTAACCATTCCTAATCTGCTTCTCCTTCTGAACCACTCAACAGAATTCTATACCAAGGGTAAATGCAGGATGGAAAGAATCCTCAGTAGGTCAATGGTCAACGTTTTTCTTCAGTCGAAATTTAAAAAAATGTAATTCTCACTCGATTTCGTTTTTCTTGTAAATGACTCCTCGTTAAAAATGCAACAAAAGTCATCTCAAGGATGTTTCCATGTATTTATTAATTCTTCCTTATTAAAAAGATTCCTATTAAAATGCCCGATGTGTGTTCAGGATTTTCATTATGATCTGCAGCACCTGTTTGAAGAGTACTAGCAGTGATTTCATTCCACACAGCAGATATACATTGAAATGAAAACCGAGTTAACTTTTGCCTATGTAATACTATTGTCTAGTATCACTGCTTCACTGACATGAATGTTGGCAACAATTCCAACATGCAAATCATACCTGTTTGCCACTCTGGGGTTAAGTTTTGCTGGTCACCCTAGAAATATGTTAGTTGCTTTTGCTTTTTGCATGGATATGGCACTGCTTTTAAAGTATGTGTAAACTAAAATGAAACCACGTCACTCAATATCTTAATCATTCTTCTTCTTTTGTACCACATACGAAAACGAAATTAATTTCGTGTTATTGCTTGCGAAAATTTGCAGAGAGTATTTATATAAGGACTTTATTTAACGTATTTAAAAAGTTATTTATTCTAATTGCACATGGTTTGAACAAGGATATTTTTAGTTGCTGTAAATAACATTGAAAAATATCTTGCTGAAATATCTGCTCTGCAGTCAACAGTTTTAGACATATTTCAATCACAATCGTTTGATATGTTAGAGAATTCTTCTTGTATGCCCGAGTGGTGCTGGACTTTTTTGCACTCAAAACTATGATGGATGTGTATTCATTCATATAGTCTGTTACTGCTTTGGCATATTAATATTATTCATGTACTTTGGCACATTTTGATGCACTGCATCGTACTTTGCACATTCATTAAATCCACAACGCTCGTGTTATAGACAGCAGAATTTTTTTTCAGGTTGACTTAATGGGCAAACATTATAGTCTTAAAAGGGATGATTTTAGCCATAAAGGATAGTTTTTCTAATTATAAGTAAGAATAATTCATTAAAATTGTTTTATTCCATCACAAAACATTTTTTCATTTCCTGTAAAATACAAAATTAGCAATGTTGAATTCAGAAATGATATTTATGTCAAATATTATGACCTCTGTATTTTATCTAGTTCAGATTTGTTATCTGGTTGTTTGTAAAGTATTTTCTTATGCATTTTTCCATTGAAAATGTTCACGTTTTTCTTCCTGTGACTAATTAAAAGATCCATCCATAACAGAATGTGTCATTGTTTTCAGCTACTTGGAAAACCAAAAATGAGGATAAAATGAAAGATTTGGACTGAAACAGAACACTGTTACCATCATGTTCAGCATAAAATAACTTAAGGCAAGTGACTGCATCGTTGCCAGTTCTTTTTGAAACAAACATTTTTTCCAAACAAAACCCGAATGTAGATTTGTAAAATGGTAAAAAAGTAATATATAACATAAAAAGCACTGACTTGATTGATTGATTGATTGTTGTTTAACGTCCAGTGGCAAATATTTCATGCATATTCAGGACGGAAACAAGTTAG
>JAULBM010299740.1:0-14926 GCA_032357055.1 Geukensia granosissima
ACTTGTTTCCGTCCTGAATATGCATGAAATATTTGCCACTGGACGTTAAACAACAATCAATCAATCAATCAATAGAAATCTAGTGATTAATTTCATACTTTGTTTTTATTAATTTCTATTTTTGTGTAAATAGGTACAAGACAAACAGAAAAACATTGTAGCCTTTACCAATGAGTTGGAAGAAATCGAAGATCGTGTTCATGCCATGTCAGAGCATCTTAAAAATGTCAGACAGGAACTTACACATACACAGGTTTGTTATATAAAGATGTTTGTAATTATAATTATATTATTTACCTGCTAGTCCTGGATATGAAAAATGAAACAGATTGGGTAGTTTATACTTAGTGTTGTTTTATAATTGGTTTTTTACCCAATCATTGGTTACTATCTGATGACCCATAACAACTATAATTGATATCATTGGTTATTTGGAAAACTGATTTATGTTTCCTCATCAAACTTTTACTTTAACAGTTTGTGCAAAATAGCATATCACCCTAAATTTGTAGCATACACCCTAAATACAATTCCACCCTAGATAAGCATACACCTTTAAAAGCACATCACCCTAGAAAAGCATACATTTCATTCTCCCAAGGACCATGCATTTTAGTTGTTGTCGTTCTTTTTTTTTGTTACTTCTTGTTACTTGACGGAATCAGACCAAGGGCAGTAACAAGACCATTTTCTGCAAAGAGCAAGCAATGTTTCTGATGATCAGTTATGACCTTTCAATATCCAATATCACCATCAAGATGCCAAACCAACTTTTTTTTATAAAAATCTTTCATCAGAACACCACAAGTCATATTGATATTAATTTATTACCAATATGTCAATCATGTTTATTTCCTGACCATGTTGAATTTTAATAAATAGAAACTATATTGGAGAGGAAAGTTAACACCAAAAAGCTTGAGTATTTTTTTATAATCTTAAGACAGAAATATCTCTATTCTCATTTACAGGGCCTTGTTGGTGCTAGGAAGAAAGAAATTGAAACAGAAAATCACTTGATGAAAATTGCTGAACGTGAAGAAGGCAGGCTTAAACAAGAAATACAGAAACTTAGTAAAGAAATTGAAGAACTTAAAGAAAAGAAAAATATGTTTGAGGTATTTTATTGCAAAGTTTACAGTAATAGATGTAAATTATCTGAAACCAGTTACATCTAGAGTTAAACATTCGGAAAAATATAGAACATTGTTTCTTTAATTCTTATGAATTTTTCAGTCATCTCAAAGGAGCTAACAGAAAGGGGTGATTAATTAGAACACATGTAGTTGTTTGCACTTAACAGAGTGACTTTTTTCATTTTGTATTTATAAAAAAGAATTAGAATTGAAACTAATTGAATTATAGAAAAACAAATTTTCATTGATAACCATTTACATGATTGATATAAATCATAATTCAAGTCTTGATAGTTTATTTTTTGTAATTTCTCGAAATCGAAATTTTGAATTTAATCATTTGAGAAATTCAATTATCAGCACCAAACAATGTAAGATTCTCTGTGAAATTTGTGCTACAGAATTTATAAAAAAACACAAACAACTGTGGAAAAGGCTGATTAATTATAGTCATGATGGTGACTAAGCATTGATTTAATCTTAGATGTGAGTTACTATCAATGTAATTTAGTTCAGACCCAAATATTTTAGTATAAGAAACTGTTCTCTTAAAATCATTTGTATTTAAAAGAGACCAAGGCTAATAAAGGAATATAACATTCTTAATTTCAGAACAATATTTTCAAACAAACCCAAAAACTGGAAGAAATGAAATCTCAGATGAACTGGGACCAGCAAGCATTAGAGGCATGGCTTGAGGAATCAGCTCGTAAAGATGAGGATGCTATGGCTATACAGAAATACACCAGACATGATGAAAGCAAGATCAAGGTAATTCATATATGAGGGTCATGAGGGTCACATTTACATTTTCAGTGTTGTTTTTGAATTGTCAATTGGTTTGTGATATTAAGCAATGTTTAAAAGAAAATATTTAACAGTAGGTTAATAAACTAGAACTTTGTGCAATGTACAATAGTAAATTTTTCTGGGAAGATAATTTAAGGGTATGAAGAACTTTAACCTTTGTTTTGTTGTTCAAATTTGTGTAAAATACTTAGTAGGAGAATAAATATTGTCTTTTAAAATAGGAATTATCACTGAGAATGGAAAGACTGACAGAAGAAAACAATGCCAAAAGAAAAGTTCTGGACCATGAGACCACCCAGACACTCACTGCCCAGATAGAATTAGACAAAACTGCTGAAGACTTCAGAAAGGCTCACCAAGAAAGACAAGAAATTATACAACAGTGGGAAAACACCCTCGAACAAATGCAGAGGAGGGACAAAGAAATGGATTTGTTAGCAGCGGTAAAATTTGTTAAAGATATACATGTATTTTCTAAAATTATGAAAATGTAATAGATATGCATAATTTTGGACTGCTAAGGAGTAGACTTGATGTTTTATTTTGTACAGATATTCTAATTTAGCAGAGCCTATTACCTAAAACTAATAATGTAATATGTAGGATTTTTTAAAATGGAGATAAAAAGCATATCATTCTAAACAGACGAGAATGTCTTTGAACAAAGAACAGAAATCAAGGAGATAATTGCATCATGCTGTAGTTTTTGACTAACCTATTTAAAAAAGTAAAGAAATAAGAATATGCATTCAAAAGCAGTTAGCTGCATTTTGACAGACATCTTAAGAAATGTCAATATCTTCTTGTAATTTCAGCAATTGGCCAGAGTTAAAGGAGAAGTAAGAAAGCGTGAAGAAGCAATTAAGGAGAAACAACAATTTTTAGAGAATGAACTTGAGAACAACAGAGAACAAGAAAAGAAAATCTCTGTAGCAGAAAGAATAGCAGCTAAAACTAGGATAGATTTACAAGAAGCTGAGACACAGAGAATTCAGTTCAGTGATGAGGTAAACATGCAATAGTTAAGAAATGAAAAATATTCAATAGTATCCATCTTCAGCAGACTAAAATTTAGCATTTTTAACATGTCCTACTGTCTTTAATAGAATTTACCAGGAATGACTTTGTTTTATTGACATATGCCTTATTATTACTTAAATTAAATTTAATTTCATATTTAGAAGTCTTTTTCTTTCCCTTAATAGTTTTACTATTAAAGTCTTTAGTGAAAGCAATTAACTTCCTCCCTATTTTTGTCTTGCATAAAATATGATTGAGAAATATATATGTTAAGACAATATGATTTTTGTCTACTGGGAACAAATTCCAACTAAGCAATCTTGAAAAGCAATCTTGAAAATGGTTAAAAAAAGATTGATGAGTCCAGACATACCACTTAAAATCTTTAACACAAACACAGACAACACAACATAAACAATGCAATCTAACCCAAAAATAATCTTTCTCTTGTCAGTTGAATCTTCAGTAGAGCCAGAATGTGAATATTTGATTGTTTTCAAAAATTTTTACTAATAACACATTTGTGTCCATTCAGATGCAGCATTCAGTTTAGCAATTTTTTGACTTATATAAATAGTACCTTAGAAACTAGAATAATTATCTGTCAAGCTTGAAAAAATCAATAATAGTTTAATCAATTTAATGATTAATATATATTGTTTACAGTTAGATGCACTGAAAAGGACAGTTGATCGTACTGCAACTGACCTTGAGGTGACAAGGTCACAAGTCAGTCAACTGAAGAAAGATGTTGGAGATAAAACAGTGAAGTAAGTTACATTTGATCTTAGATTAAACTCCTATTATAAAAAAGAGAATATGAGGTAAATGTCAAGGCGACCTAATTTTTGGGGGCTTTAACAGCTTGCCTTAGTGTATAAATATATGTACATTATTGTAGACTTTAGTGCAACCTGTAGGTGTTTGTAATTTATATGTTTTGGAGGACTGTCTCATAGACATCATACCACATTTCTTTTTCTATATTTGTTTGCTGATATAAATTAATCAAATTGTTGAAAGTGTGTATATTTCTGTTCTCTTTCACATTACTTTATTTCAACAGATAACTTCCTAAAAAGTGAAATCTGTTTATAGTATTTGATTGGCCTCAGTTACTTTTATGTATTGCAGTGAATTATTTTTTTCAGCGACAAAAAGAATTTAGCGTTAGTTCTAATAAGACATATGTTCACTTCAAAAAGCTTAAATTCACCTGCTGATTTCTGTGCAATCCTTAATGAATCAACAGTCCAAAACACTTTTTAGGTTTTCCATTGATTGCATAATTATTTTTTCTATTAAAGGCTACAACAAGCTAAAGAGTTGAGGGAAACTCTTATAGAGAAACTAAAGATAGCTACTGAATCAACACTGAGTGCTGAAGAACGAGCTGCAAGAATGGATGAGATGTTACAGGAGGAAGAAAAAAGACAGCATGCTATTGATGCAGAATTAAAACATTTACGTGACCTACAGTTTAGGAAGACTGAGGAACTTCATTCATGTAAAGTGAAAGAGAGGAACAGTGAAGCAGAAATTCAGGTATTGATAGCACAGAAACTTATGTTGTCTGGACCATAATTAATCACATGACTATTAAAAGACCTGGATTCCTTAGAAGAAACTAACGTAATGACCTCTGCAAAGATCCATGATCTTCAAAAAACTTATGGAATCAAAAGTAAATCTTTGATTATTAAAAAGGTCTTCAGAGAATTTTACTTTCCAGAATCAATTCAGTCAGAATTACCATTTTGTATGAATTGTTTTTTTTATTTTAAAGAATATTTGACAGCCATTTTTATTATAGTCAGGATATCTTTTGAGAAGGGTTTGACTACTGGTAAATGTGCTTGCATTATCATTATACATATATATTTCATTTAAACATTGTTTTTGAAAATTTAAAAATTAAGCTCATGTCAGCATTTTGAATTTATATACAGCATGAATTATGCTTGCAAGGGTTTTTTCAGACTTGAAATGCAATAAAAAACTCCTTCTGAATGGAAAACCTAAATCTTAAGAGTAAAATGAAATTAAGATTGCCACTGGTTATATAATTTTAATAAATGTTTTATTTAATAGTGTATTAGGTCTATCTTATGTTATAACCTGTTATTTTCTTTTTCACAGGGAAGTCAAGCTGCCATAAAAAATCTTAACAGCAAAGTTGGTAAACTTGACACAGATTCATTAAAGCAGCAAGAAATTATATATAACCAAGATTTTGCCATTCAACAACTTGAACGACGTATTAACAGATTGAAAGGGGAGAGAAGCAATGAGGAGAAAGTGGCATTAGAACAAAAGATCAAAGAATTAACTGACGACTTGGAACAAAAACAGAATACTCATACATTATTGACCTTACAGCTCAAACGTCTCCAGGTATGTTGTTCGTTCACCTGGCCTTTGGTCAAATTTATTTTATTTTTAAAAAGATGACACTTTAGATAAAAAAAAACATACAATTAATAGCATAGTTCACAGGTTAAAACATCATTTTGGCAGATTAATTGCAGGATTTAAAATCTACTATTTAAAAGTATTATTTACATTGAGCTGCTAAAGTTATAGCAGTTTACAGATAAATTTAAGAAGAAGTAAATGTACAAGTTTGAAAACATTTTTTTCAGGATGATATTAGAAGAGTAAGAAGAGAATTGGAGAAGAGTGGAGCAGAGAAAGGAGATTTCACCAGTAAAATAGAAGAGTTAAATCTCTACAATGACAGCTCAGAGAGGGAACTGAAAAAGATAATTAATAATAAACAGGTAAAAATTAAAATTCCATGTCAATTATTTTGTGAGCTAGTTCTTGTCAAAGGACAGAGTACTGGAATATATGTTGGAAAGGTAGAGATTATATTTTCAATATCGTTATTTGCAATATTCCCTGACTGTAATCTTTATGTTTGGCTTATAAGCCTTTTTTACATCATGAACTATACATTTCATTTGGTCTATAAATGTAACTAGAAAATTCAAATAGTTTGACTGATCTTATTTTTAGCTTCTAGCTGATGAAGTAAATCCAAAAAAGCATTTAACATGCAGTGAAATTTGACTTTGTTTTTTTTTAAAGAAAACATGTGGATTGTGTCTTTTTGGCATATATTCCATATTCTTTCTTTTGAATACTTCACATCAGATTTTTTATTTCAGTCAGATTTCTGGTGTCAAATGACATTAAAGGATGAAATTCTTTATGAAAGTTTGCAATTTTATAAAGTCTGTTTCACTGAGCTGAATCTCTCACATTTTATCAAATTTAGAAAAATTCTTCAAGGAATCTTCATAATTCTTATAAAAAGCAACGAATAAAAAGTTCCGGTAACTTTTGTATATTTCGAAAATTTTATACATATTCTTAGTTTTTCTCCACTCATATGGAAAATTTGAAAATTTTGTCGTTTTCCTTTATAACAATATTTGCACGCAGGATTTGTTAATTTTGGAAAATGAAAAATATTTTCATTAAATTCATATCTATTGGCATATATGTATGCGTAGTGGCAGAAAAAATAATCTTTGCGCAACCAGAAATGCAAGAATTTAGACGTCGTTGGAACTTTTAAGTTTTCACAAAAATCAGTAATTTTCACACGAGCACAGGACAAACAAGGACACGTGAGATACTTTGCACACCAAATTCTATTGCCGGTAAAATAGTTATATCTCTTTCTAAATTTCCTTTTCAGATTGTGTAATTGCTTTAAGAAATAATAGCCAAAACATGGGAGACTCAGTGAAACGTACTTTAGTAGTGTAGTGTAGTTTAATCATCTTTGAACACATGTTAGTTTACAAGAATTGCAAATAACCAGCTTTATTTATAGCCAATTATAAATATTGACATTTGTATTCCTATTGAGAGAAAGGAATACATAAATTAAGATGTTGAATATAAGGAGTCAGTTCTTTTGGCTTTAAAAGTGTAATTATGATTCAGTTTATTAATATTAGTTTCTGAGAGATGTAACTTTGTGTATTTTAGGGTGAATTTTCTTCTTTTTTTTTACAGGATCTTATGGTTGACCAAAATATTCTTAAATTAGAAGTGAAGAGGATCCGTGAAAATTTGAATGACAAGTCAGATGATGTTCTCAGTCAGGAAAAAAGAAGACTTCAGCTAGAAACTGTAAGTACTTGTTATTTTCATTGTTGTATCCCCCTGCTGTTTGTATTTCCTCTCTTCAAGAATATGTTTGATTTCATGTCCCTGTTTTGTTCCATTTTCTGTCCTTCATAAAATTTGGAAACTAATTTCTCCTGCTGAAAAGAAACTTCAATACATTAAAATGAAGTTTAATGGAAGAATTATTTGATTTATAAAAATAGATTTTGTAGTTTCCCTGTGGTATAATGTTGCCTTTGCATTTATGTTACATCATTTTAAACTTTTATTGCATGGATTTCTCAACAGGCCATGAAAGAAAGGAGACAAGAAATAACCATCCACAAAGAAATGTTACAAGCCCAGTATAAGGCTGCTGATGAAGAAAGACAACAGATCAGTGCTGAATTACATGAAAGAATCTCTAAAATTGATAAACTAAGGAAAAGGTAGGTTTAAGAAGGTAAACGTGTTTGTAATCTAGATTAATTCACACTGCAGCTCTGTAATTAATTTTGAAGTTTGAGAGAATTTCAATTTTTAAATTATTTTTTAAAGATGTTTCTATGAATAAAATTGCTGCAAAATAATTGCTTAATATCTGTTGAATATATCTTGTGTAAATGGCCACTTGGTTTTTCCCTAAATTTGTGTTTATTTTAACCCACACATTGTAAAACCTTGCTTATCAATTTTGTATTCACATGGAAATTGTTTTTTTGATGTATCTAAAAATAGTAATGTAAATTCTCTTTCAGATATGAAATATTAATGATATCAATGGCTCCACCAGAGGGAGAAGAAGAACGATCCCAAGCCTATTATGTCATCAAGGTAACACTATTGTTTACATTTTTATATTCTGATTCATTTCAAACTGAAGTAGTCTTTAATTCTAATTGGAAACTATAAGCTAAATACGTATTTTTCAGATTTTTTTGTGACAGAGAAATGAAGCCATTTTGTTTCAGTTAATGAAAACTTCATTTTGTGTTTTGATCCACAAAGCATATACCAATACAAAGTTTTAAAAGTTTTTGGAACTTGTTATTTATTCATTTCTCTGAAAATCTACGGATGACATTGTTCTTACAATAACTATGGTTTGTTTTTGCCTTATCTAAGTGGATCTTTAATTTTCCAAACATTGTTCTGTATGAATTGTAGTAAATATTTTAATGATAGGCTGCACAAGAAAAAGAAGAGTTACAAAGAGAGGGGGATGATTTAGATGCTAAGATTAGGAAAGCAGAACAGGAGATCAGAGCTTTGGAGAACACACTGAAACTGATGAATAAGAGAAATGAAACCTACAGAAAAAGCTTTAACAAAATTACAGAAACTAGTAAGTTTTATAAACATTGTTATACACACACATGTATGGAGCTTTATTTTGGGTCATACAGTAACATTCTGCTATATGTATCCTGCTGTGCAGGGTTAAGGTCACACGTTGGCACATTGAACTACTCATGGCAACCAACAAGATATATTTGTTGCGTTACAAAGTTATCAAAGTTTTACTGTATACCTGTTCGCTTGACAGGGTAAAGGTTACCAAGTAATATGCTAATTACATAAATGTTTGCCTCACTGTGTAAATGTAACAGTGACATATTGAAGGAGACACAATAACCTTTTACTAGATATCTCTTTCTTGACATTTTAAATGTCACATTGTTGTGAATTTCTGACGGTCACACAGTAACATACTTACTCTATGTCAAACATTTCTAGAGTGCAATTTTTGGGCTTAATTAAATTATATGTGCATTTCTTTGTAATTATTTTAAATTAAAAGAAAGAATTGTCCCATATATAACAGTAAAGCATTTTACACACTGTTATCAGCTCCTGAATTTCTCTATGGGGATTTAACATTGAGGGTTGGACATCTTTGTTTTTGGAAGGAGCACTGAATTTTGACCTATATAAAGTTATTTGAATAATTGTGCACATAATTTTATTTGGACCCCCTCTTGTGAAACATATCAGAAGAATTACTTTTTAAATTTAATTCAAATTGCCACTAATCATTTTTCTATGTTATTTAATCCTAGTTAAATTACTAAATTATAATGCACATTGATAATGTGTACTCCTGGTCTCTTGCTAGCGTGTGCAAATGCCCACTTCCGGCAAACAAATGGCTAATTTCATAATGTAAAATTCCAATAAAAATTCCACACAGATTAAAATACATCGTGATTGCTAAAAAGTATTATTGCAAGTTATTTGCACTTTTTTCAATATACAAAATAAACACTATTTTATACAAAATAAGGAAAACAGTTTTCTTTCACAACATTTTTACCCACTCCCACAATATCTGACATATAGTTTACACACATTAGATGTTTGTTGCTTCATAGCATTAACAGTCAAGAACATTACCAAAAAGGGAAAGTTTCTGAAATTTGCATAAACTTATAAAGTTAAAAATTTACAAAGTTCCAAATTTTTATTTTAAGACATATTCTTACCACCGGTTAAATTCGTTAAATAATTTTCAAAAGAATTAAATATATTTTGCAAACATGTTGAATTCTATTGTTTAAGGTAAGAAATCTTCATTTGGCTGCTGGAAAAAATCCAAGCATAGAAACTTGATGAAACCTTGGGATTATATATTCCAATCATTATTTTTAAAATCCATGCTAAGATTTTCCCCCCAGACAAATTTTAAGGGTTTTAAGGCTATTTGACCTTTCATGACCTTTTTCCATATATGGTAGTAATCCTGACTGATTAAGATCACACAGTGCTTAATTGAAGGTCAGACACAAAATTGTACTTGATACCTCTTGCATGACAGGGTCATTTGATTAATGTCCACTTAATATCCAAAGTGTTTTATAATGATATGGAATTATGATTTCAAGGACCTATTTTTGAAAACAATTTTAATCAGAGATGTTTCAACCTTGTTTTTAGGTTATGAGATACCAATTGTTTCTGTTTGCAGGTGATGAGATGGAAGAAAAACAGCAATTAGAAGAACAGATGAGAGCTGTAATGGATAAATACAAATATAAGCGACGTCAAATTAGAGAACTTCAGGAAGATCTAAAGGTATTCTATTTTATTTTTGTCGTTAAATACTGCACATTCTCTTTAAATATGCTCAGCTCGCAAACATGAGTTTGTTCAGATATTAATATAAAGGCTTATGGAAAACTTTTTGCAGAAGTTCAATAAATGTAGAACAGGAACATTTTGTGTCTTCTACTGTCTTTATCATGGTCAAATAATTAATAAGTCTGTATCTTGTGCTGACTTAGTAACAGAAAATAATCATTGAGCTTGTAGAGTGGGCCGAAAATTTAAAGTGATAAAGTCTTTACAAGACGAAATATATGTCTATTATTCTTTGTTCAATAATTACAATAAAAATTTTATTCAGGACCTGAAAATTATCGCAGTTAACCTAAGCCTTCTTAATTTCAGTGTTTGAATACAAGATGTCTTCCAGTTCAGGAATAGGTGTTCATGGAGATTGAACTTGTGATTATATTGCTTGACAGTTTAATCTGTCACAAAACCCCTTAATTTTTTTTTAATGCCATTCACTGCATGGGAATTATTGCTTAGTACAGATCACAGGAAAATTACTTCGAATAACTAATTAACAAACATTCAGATGTTTTGGTAATACATATACTATCTCATTTATGTTCAGCCTGAACACGTGATTTCAGATTAAAAAATTTTAAAAACTTCAGGTTGAAAATATTCCGTTTTTCAAAAATTCTTAATGTTATTTTTGTTATGGCCAAGTAGTTTTTTTTTTCTCTAAATTTTTACTTTTTTATTTATAAAAAAAGCTCTCTATCAATATTTTTAATATATTTTTCAGACCATGAGCAACACACTGGATAATCTATGTAGAGATCAGGATGCTTATGAAGAAATGATTGATGAAAAAAGGGTCAGTACATGTTTCAGAATCAGTGGGGCTCTGGGGGTTTATTGTCTAACAATAATATATTTCTTTAGGCTCAACACAGCTATAGACTTCACATGAGATAATTGTAAATCAAAGTAACAAAATTCCAGTTTCCTCAGACCAATTGCCAAAGTGTAAATCATAAGAAATTTGAAATCTTTATGGAAACAACACTTTTAAATACAATTTTCATTTTATTTTCACCAGGACTTTAACTAAAGTAATTTTCATGTTTACAATAAGTTAAGAAAAACAGTGAGATGCAGTTTGAATAAATTATGATCTGTTGAATCAATGTTATGTACAAGACACATTCTATAAATCTTTTATTGTCTCTATTTTTTTTTAGAAAAAAATATTCATCACAAAATAAATCTATAAAAATGTTTGATACATTCTGTCCTTTTTAGAATAAAGTTGCACAACTGGAGAAAGAACTGGATGATCAAAGAAATAAACTTGAAAGAGCAGCAAAAACAGTAAGAATCATTAAATACAGACTTATATTCTAAATAAGTGTATATAAGTCCAGTGGCAATTTTTTGTATTTTGTCACAAACTGTATTGGTTTTATGGCAATCAGGCTTTTTTAAAATTTTTATTTGATTTGAAATCAGCTTTATATTTTTTTTATTATATTTAAAAATCATTTATATGAATATACCTAAGAAAAGGATTTAATATTAAAAACATTTTTTTTCAGCAGTAAATTGTATAAATTTCATCTATGGTCTGATTTACATGAAGTTATTTTTTTTTTCAAAAAAGAATTCCAGATATGCAAGAGAACTTAGATCTGCCAAGAAGTCAAAAGGAGAGACACCTGAAGAGGTTGGTTCTTTTTCTTGTTAGTTTAACTTAAACAATATGTAAAAAACTAATAAATGTCATTTTTACAGTAGGAATAAAGAAACAAAAATTAAATTCACCATGTCTTTGTAAAATGAAATTGGTCATTACTGATCAGAATGAAATATACTGAATTTTTTTTTGTTAGTAATTTATTAGTTATTTCATGAATATTAGTAATTTGTGATAAATATTGAGTTTTTTCTTGAATATTAATGAACATTGTACTGGATGTTTAATCAACATCGATATTATAGTATTATGCTACTAGCATAATATAGTCTTCTTATATGGCTGTAATATAGAGCAGACGGCAATGAGCGAAAAAAATTTGTTTGAACCAATCACAATGCCATAGTAAGGTTTCCTTGTAACAGTATGAATGCTACTGACTTGGGCTGTTCCAATTTTAGGTAGAAAACATCATTTTTTGTCATTTTCCTAAATCAACTAATAGAAAAAATATTCAGACATTACCACAATATCAAATTGTTTTTACTCACTGCGACACAGGCAAGAAATTTTTAGCAATAGGCATACATTTCTATCTGTTTCTAAAGCTTGTACAAATAAATTTGATATTTGCTGACCATGTCTGAATATTTAATATGTAAAAGTTAATCATTTTTTCCAGTAGTCGTCATTTAAAACCCTTTAATTTTAAAACAAAGCTTTTACTATATTAACATCATCAATGGTATCACTTAATAAAAACTTTATTTTACTAGTGAAATATTGCTGTATCCTGCATGCAAAATTTGGTTATATTTTTCATGAAATATTATACTGCTAAACAATAACATTATTAATATTTTGCAGAAAGATTTCAATGTTCGTGAAATGAGAGAGTTCAATAAGAACATCATGTCACAGATAGGTGTAGTTGTCTCCCAACAACCTGATATTGCTGAGGCTGTCAACATGTATTTCTCACAGGTAAGTTTGTTTTAAATATTTTATAAATCTGTTACCTTTCAGTTGATGTTTTTGTTACAGACTGTATGAATATGTCAATATTGCTCTTTTAGTACCAGGATATTATTGAAATGTCCTCCTAAGTAGGGTGGGTCTTCCTTTTTTCGTGATATAGACAAATATTTCCAGATATTGATAGATGAAAGTTGATAGTTTATAGCTACTGATAGATAAATACTGATGGCTAGCTATAGATAAATGAATAAAGTTGCTAGCTGTATGTTAATAAATATTAGATTCTTGCTGACTTTTTCTAAGAGATAGATAATACCCATTGGGATGTTTACATCAAGATGGATATGAGATATCGAGTAAAGATGACCAACAATAATCAGTTTAGCGCTGGGTTGCCATATTATGTCAATGACATAATCTTCCTTATGATGTTAAAGGAGTTTTCTCTAATGCTTTGTGGAGGCCATTAAAAGTTTTCCTGTACTCTTATTAATTGTTTGTCTGATGAAGGTAATTCCAGAAAAATGCTTTACAAGCAGTTAAATTAGACTTTTGAAAATTTGTTTTATACATATGTTAGATGTGGAATGTATCTTTTTGGCATACATTCCATATTCTTTATTTTAAATGGAATCACTGATAATTTTTTCGTATTAGCCTATTATTCTTAAGGCAAGTGATACAGTGAATATCATTGCAAGTTAAAAGATTATAAATGTTTATTTCCAGCATTTTTCTTACTTTGAATAACTATATACTATAATTTTCTGTTATTTCAGGCCAACTTACCTCCCCCAACTCCTAGTGGCCGAGCACCTGGCAGTTCACGTAGCAGTTTGGGATCAGGACGTAGCAGTGTAGGAAGTATTAAAACACCACCTAGCGGCAGCGGCAGACCAACACCTGTCCAGATTGGTGCTGATTTTGGTAAGTTAATTAAATTTTGATATTTTTAAAAAAGCATGAATGTGCAGTAGTAGATTGAAAATAATTTCATTGAATAAGGTGATATCAAATTATCTAATGGTAACTACTATTTCGAAGGATGATATCTTGTGTTTTTTTGTAAAGAGGTTATTAAATATCTCTTGATTACATTATTTTTATACAAGGAAGTAGAATACAGAGATCGAAACTGTTTTCAACAATGAGTGTTTTATTATATCTTTATATATAATTACCTAAAATTCATATTTTATTTTAAGAAATTAGTGCATGTAAATTACAGTAAAATAAATTTATTTGTTCTATTGCAGGAGCAGTGCGTTCTCCTGCTAGTTCTCGAAGCTCTAGCTCAATGAGCAGTGTAAGAAGTGGACAAGGACGATCTGGACGCTAGTCATGTTCAGTTACCAATGGTTAATTCCGTCCTTGAGTGTGTCTTTCAGCTGTGATAAATTGACAATGCCAGTTTGGTTTAATATATTACAAAGAACAGAACTGTAGATTGTTACCAAATTACCTTTTCTTAGAATTTTTTCCACAATTTTACTGCCATTTTGCATACTTGCTGATTTAAAAAAATGATTGTGTTAAATAAATATTATAAGGCAACAATTTCATTGAACAAAGCTAGAATGAATTGAAGCCTTTAAGTTTTATTGATGAGTTGTTTGTATTCATATTTTTTCCAAACCCTTTAATAGAAGGAACTCTGACCTATTGACTGATTACTGGTAGAGTGGTTTTGTCTGGTTGTTTTTTTTTTAAAGATGTGTAATACATGTGAGTATAGAAACTGTGTCTCTGACTGAATTCCGTATAAGTTGACAACTTTTAACAGGATTTATTCTTAACATTCTATAAACTTTCAGAAATCCTCAGACATTCCGTTGTAAATATATACATGTAGAATGATTTATATCTTGATCTTTGTTAAAAATGAAGATTTTCTTATATTCCATGATTTCTTATTGTTATTTTAATTATTTGTAAATACACTAATTTATATATATATACTATACATAAAATATTGAAGTAAAGACTATGATGTACACCTATGTGTTTGTTGTTGCTTCTACACTGTTTTAATTATGGGTTACTGTGAAACACTTATTATTCGTTGTGATCCAATTTTCGTGGATTTCGTGGATTGACCAATCCACGAATTTAA
>JAULBM010299751.1:0-14926 GCA_032357055.1 Geukensia granosissima
GATGCAATATTTGGTACTATTTTGTCGATTTTAATATAGATCGCACAAAAACATCACAACCAAACTTTGCACAATTAGAGATCTATCAAGTTTAATTGTTTGGTTAAAATCTCATCGTGATGTTTTTGTGCGATCATATCTATTTTGAATAAAACACCTCTTAAAATTGAGTAATTTTAGCGAAAATGTTAAATCTTGTCAAAATAGTTACATATACCCTTTCTTTTTGTCAAAAAGACGAAAAGAATACAAGAGAAAGTAATGAATTATCAAAACACGATTATAAAACAGCATATTCACAACAACTTATTATTGGGTCAAAAAAACTTAAAATTTGGGGCATATATGGGGCTTAACGTACCTACTCCTTTGTATGTCACCGCTATTATCTCGAGTCTCTTTTGGTACCAGGTATATTTTTGATAGTATGCAGGTAAGAACAGTATTATTTTACATATAACTTTTTCATTTGGGACTTTTTAGAGCTTTTCATTAAAAGTGGTATTCCACCTACGTTGAAGGCCTAGTGTAGACCTCTTGATGCTAAATTCTCTTTGTTTTTCTCGTGGTTAGAGTGACATTGACACAATATCTTTTCATATCTATATTAAACCTACCATGCCGTTTAAATATGCTGTGTCTGGGTCATGGTACTTTAAGAAAAATTGGGTGTCACTTAAAGTGAACTTCAAGTAGATAAATGTTATAAAAAATGTTATAATGGCCGACTATGGAGTTAACTCAAGTTGACCCTAAAAATTGAAAATTGCAAAATTTCATATTTTCGAGCGACAGACTGCATATTTTACCCAGGTTTAAATCCAATCAAAGTCATCGTATATTGCGATTGCATTAAAATGTATGCTTTATTTTGGTAAGATTGTAGGCTTTATTACTGACCGTATGACACATATTTGGAAAGAAAACGAAAAATTCTGAAAAATATTTTTTTAAAATGAAATACCTTCTGCAGATTACTTTTTCCCCGCGGTTCTTTATTAATATATTATCAACAAAATTTAAAAGAAAACAGGAAAATCTGAAGACATATGAATTGCCTTTTGAGTACTAATTTTTTTCTCGTGGTTGTATATCAGATCATACTTTACAGAAAACAACCATAAAAGTACGATTGCTATAATAAAAATACAATGAATTAAATAACATTTGTGGGATGGAATTTGAGATTCGTTCAGAAATAACACGATCATACAACTTACATTTTTAGGCTTCTTAAGAAATATTTCCAGTTTCACAGAAGAAAAGATCATTAGGAAAACATTTTTATGTAAAGTATGGCTATACAGGGTCAATAATACACATGATCTAGGTTAACGGACCGTCCATTTAACGACAAACATTTTCAAAAGCAGCCAAAAACCAACTTCAATCTAAGGATAGACAACAATATAATCAAACAAATTGAACAAAAACTGACAATAACACATTAAACAAAAAAGCACAAAAAAATTAAAAAAAATACCAGACATTCTCTCTATAACTCCTTTCAAATTAGAGCTTTGATTAAAGTTTTCTTTACATATCTTACTGAAAGTTATGTTTCAAGTAATAATTGGCCCCTTTCTTGGAGTAATAAGTATGGTTGTCGTTGTTTAATTAGTCAATTATTATTATATGTTCACCATTTTTGCATTGGAATAGGACTATTGTCGTGTTTTATGTATAGTTTCACATTTTGTATACCAGGGCCTTTCACGGCTTCCGTTATGGTATGGGCTGTGGTTCATTGTTGAAGGCCGTAATGGGACCTGTACAAGTTTAAATTTGACTGTCATACAAGGGTGTCCGTCTCATGGACAATCATGCCACATCTCCTATTTTTATAATTGATGCAAAAGAATCAGTAGGTGTTTACAAATCTTATTTGGCTAACATAGTTTTCGTTCTCATGGGCGAGCGTTGCAGCAGCGGCTAGCATTGAAAATAGGATTTCAATAAACACGGAGGGTAGAAGAGCGAGAAAGCTAAAGACGGCTACATATGAGAGAGTATGCATACTAGTTTGTTGGTTATAAAACATTTAGAAATTAAGTGTACAATTTTCGCTTTGTAACCAATTATCTCAAATACAGGTATTTGTTTTATTTATAAATGATTTAAATTTAGTTGACGAATAACAACATAGATGAACATTTAAGTATGGGATTTTCGCTTTACGTACTTCTGTTCTTGTGGTTTGGTTTAGGGTGAAAAAAGGTTTATTTTAAGTGTTGTGGGGTTGACAAAACAAAAACAAATGCATTTGTTTAAATATTGGACTGGAATTATATTATAATTTGTATGTTTTATTTGAGGTAGGCATGTGCAAATACAAACTATTGAAAATTCTAATCAATACCATGGACCAAGATAATTAACAAATGACAATGGATATCTTCCGACTGTTATGAATATAAATCCGTTCCTATACCGGAAGTGAATAATATCGATTGTGATAATACACCGGCTTAAACTACTGAGTAACAGGACGGGTGCCACTAGCGCTTACCCTTCCGAAGTACCATACTCACCCTGATTTTTTGTAGTGTTCGTGTTACTCCAGCTTAAGTTTTCAGTGTAGTTTTATGTGTTCTATATTTGTCTTTCGTTTCTTTTTGTTGACCATGGTGTTTTTTGTCTTCCGACTTAACGATTTCTGTCTGCCCCTTTGGTATTTTTGAATTTTTCTAACACAAGAGAAATAGTTCTTTCATTCTTGTCAAACGTACCCACACGATGAACCTAATTTTAAGTTTTCCTTCGAAGATTTTCTAAGTAAACAGTATGATTGAAATTCAACCATGTTTTCCTTTACTAATAATAAAAAGGCAATTAAAAATAATACAAAGTTTATTTTGAATTAGCTATAGACTTTTGGTAACAATGTGTTTCCCTTTATTTTGTTCTAATATATCATCAACATTCTTCAAAATAGAAGCTTTCAATTGATGATCTAGTGGCACCGGAATGCGAAAGAGCAAAGCTGATTAGAACTGTCAATGAAAAACTAAAAATAGTATAATGAACCATTTTCATTCAATGTTTTTATCAAAGAAAAACTAATTTCCGACACTTCTAACAACTTGTAAAAAGGAAATTGCAATATTTGAATTTTTCTTTAACTAATCGTTTGAAACCATGTTGAAATGTCAATTGCAAGAACTCTCGGGTTAAATTAGAAATACATATTTTTTATCTTTTTTAATCCTTGTTATTTTTTCTGAGGTTATATTTCCTGGGAGACCACTGGATTTGAAAATTTCCTTTGTTTTCTCATGGTTGGGTCTCTGACACCTACCCAATATCTTTATATTTTCGTACATTGGAAAAGATTCTCCAAAGACAATGATAGTATAAGATTGATTTCAAAAATAACTGCGGTATTTTCAAACATTTGTTTCGTACACTGGTTAGACACTAGTTGGATTCTGAAGTTAGTACCAATCTCAGCAGTCAGCACATCAGCCTTTAGTTGTCAAACACTATAACTTGTGGTTAGTAAACTTTCATGATTGATATTTTTTATCTGGCTTATTGGAGTTCATTACATCATGAACTGTATATTTAATTTGGTTCATGAATCTTGGACTTCCTATGGTTTGGTTCTAATGCTTCTGAGGAGAGGTTACTACTTAAAATGTGTATTCAGCATACCGAGATTCTCCATATTTATTAAACATTGGTAATTGGTAACACTTTTGTAATTTTTTTCTGACTAGAAATTCATACATTTGACTGATCTTCCATTATTTGGCCCCTGTCGTGTATGGTGGGCGTAGATCCAGAAATAGCGCTTTACTCACATTTATTATAAACGTTTGTGAGGTGTAAGACGTGTCTTTCTGGCATATATTTCAATTTTCTCTTAATTTATCGTATTACTTTCCGTAAATTTCCTGTATTTACCGGGTTTTTAATTTCCTAAAACATGAAATTGCACATAGTAAACCTCTGTCCCCTTTTATCGATTTTAATTGGATATGAGCAAACGTTGGTTTTAATGCTGCTGACCTTAAATTACACAAATCAAAAAAGCGAAATTCACCATAGTGAGACAACGTATAAAACTATGTTTATTAGATCGATTTTCGTATTTTATGAATAAATTCACATTTTGTATTTTGTGGGCCTTTTACAGCTTTTATTAGCTTATGAACTCCGGTTCATTATGAAAGCCGTAATGCGACTTATAGAAGTTTAAATTCGAGTGTAATTTGATGGATGGCTATCTCATGGAAAATCATGTCACATCTCCTAGTTTTATATTTAATTACAAAATGCATTCGTAAAAGTTTTGCCAATTTTAATTTTTCATAAATAGAGGAAAATTGAAATAGAATGCACATTCAAAGACAGTTTTTGGTCCCAAAAACAAAGAACACACTTGAAACCGCCCTTATATTTTTCTTGCGTGTACTATGCCACAACACAAAAAACTTTAAAATTGTTATTGTCTTAGATGCAAGCTTTATTCATTGACTGGAAATTATTATAAAAGCTGCATATTTTGCCACGAAGAAAGCCGTAATCAGAAACCATAAGAGCGTAACGCGTGGAGTGCAATATTTAAAGAGTCTAATTGATAAGCTATATCAGGCTATTTTCTGAAACGTAATTCTTTTTTTTTTCAATTTAATATAATTTTTTTCTGTTACAGTTACTACAAGAAAATTTTGTCAACAATTTTTTTTTCAAACGAAAAATTGTCGGACCAGATTTTTTTTTTAGGTGTCATCTCGGCCAAACTATTTTCCGACCGAAATCACGACAATAATTAAAAAAAAACAGGCACATCCCTTACAAAATCAATTGATTAAGAAACGTATAATTTCAGATGCCATTCAATGGATTTTATTTTCGTTTCAGTAATTAGTGATGTTTCGCATTTTTAACTTTTTGTTTAAAATTTCGTAATTTTTACCTTTCCTGTACTGATGATTTTTTGATACCGTTCTGTACTGCTGTTTTACTCATACATGAACTGACCACGCTTGAAACACATCTGGTATGTAGGTTAAAACTGAATATCAATACAATTTGGTATATTTTTAACAAACAACTACAGACCTTGTTCGTATAATTCAACCGACCGATTCGTTCGTTCTTAGTTCGTTTGTCTATCGTTTAACGTTCGTTCGTTTTCCCACATACGCCCAGAGAATTCTTTTGTTTGTCTACATTGATAAATTAAACATCCATTGGCAAATATTTCTTGCATATTCTGTACAAGAGCAATCAAATAATAATTCATAACAGGGCTAGCTGGGGGGTAAGGCAGGGGAATTTAATCGCCACAACAGGATTCCAAATTGGGACTGTTTGGGTAGGGGCGGGCAATTTAGCCTAAGAATCTGGTCACCTACGGACCACTTGTTACGAGCTATTGCAAAGGGATATTTAACGTTGCATTTTCCCAACACAGGGCAAGGAGGTAACGTTCCCAACCGAGACAGATTAAGAATTTATACAGTCTGCTCAAAAACAGACTCCCCTTTAGAAGGGGTTTTATTACCTGGCGGAGACACCGAGCAACCAGTTTCATTAACCTGGCTACTCTGTGGGTGGTTGAGTATTTATACACCCCGCCCAAGCAACGCCTCTTCAGCAGCGTTTAAACCTGCAAGCATTGAAACCGAACGGCCTATTTCTATACCCCGGTTGCCCACGGGGTTTGTGGAGGATTACAAACGAACTAATCATTCGTTCTTCCGTTTTCCCAAGCACGATTGGATCGTTCGTTCGTTTATTTTTGGTGTGAATTTACGAACGATCGAAGCAAAATCTCACCAAAATGGACAAAAATACGCTTTCAGATTAGAGCGTTCGTTCATCGTTTTCTCACGCACGATACGAGCGTGCGTTCGTTCGTTCGTTTTCCCAATCCCAAAAGGATCAATCGTTCGTTCGTTTTCAAACGCACGATATAGTTCGCTCGTTCGTTCATTCTCTATCGTTTTTCGTTCGTTCTTTTGTTCGTGTTTCGTTTTTCGTTCGTTCGTTTGGTGGTTAAGTTATACGAACAAGGGTCTGTAACATATATAACTTTTTTATTCATTTATAGAAATGACAAAATGACAAAATTGTGTTAAGCGTCTTTTTCAATCAGATGATATTAACATATAAAGTTTTTAGACAAAACAGCCTCCATAATATTGATGAATCCAAATACAATAATATTTCTTACTTAGAAAATTTGAAATCAGATATCAGTTTGAGTTTGGTTTGTGAGGAATTAAAGATGCAAATTCGAAATCAATCTGTCACGGTAACAGATGGGTAGCTGAGATACCATGGAAATTCCAGGAATTACCCATCATTTCCATTTTATGAAGGTGATTGTATTTATTTAAACTCTGAAAAGTATTGTCAAGTCAAATTTATTTTCGATATTTCTTATTTCTTACTAAAAAAATATGAAGCAACCTTAAATCACCATATTTTTAGGGACCAACATCAAATGTGCCGCACCCCGGTTTCTCTGCCTGCAGGTAAAGGCGGGATGAATTAATACTCCACCACCTCAAGAGTAGCCAAGGTAAAAGAATATGCTACTCGGTTTCTTCGCAAGAGGTAGAACTACAAGTACGTAAGCAAAATTATTAGGCATATGGTACTACATGTATAACTGAATATCTGACAGGTTTATTATATATGTATTTCCAATCTATTGCTTATGTGAAAAAGTAATATACTAACGGAAGAATGAAACTCTAATATATCTAATGAAACTAGGGGAGCTAGATTATTTTTCTATGTTAAGAGATTCATTTTTCTAGAGTTAAGAGATGAATGACCATTTAAATGTCAAAAGAAAAGATCACATCAGTGACATGATACCTTAAAGGGAAAATTGAAGGAGCGTGTAGATTTATAAACGACCTGTTTTCCAATATTTCGTCCCGAGCGTTACACCTGATGAAAGTCAAAAGCACTTTGTACGCAATGCAATTTAGCCATTTTCAATTGTTGTTCATCTATGTTTGATAAAAGTCACTATTTTGTAAGAACTTGTTTCGTGTCCCATGGAAATCTAGTGAACTAAAGGCAACAGAAAAACGAGAAATTATTCTAGAACAGATGTGGATTATGTCTTTCTTGCATGAATTCTTTCTTTTAAATATTTTGAATTAGACACATGATTTTGAAATAATTACATTTTCTCAAATCTTGATGAAATTATATGAAAGGAACATCAGTTAATGTCAATAGTTCCAGTTTTTTTTTAATCAAAATTTTAACTTGTCTTTTTATACTGTAAAAATGGGTATTTTGAATCTCACTAACTGTATTTAAACAATGAGATAATTAAAATAAATCTGGTAGTTTTCGTTGCCTAAATCTACTGTATAAATTTCAAATAGATCTGGCAAGTTTTAAAAGAAAAATGAGCAGTTGAGTACAATTATATATTATGTAAAATGAATTACATACAGATGCACAGTTTTTGGGAAGTAAATATTACAAGTTTTAAGAAAAGCACCACTTCTAATAATTTATTCTGTAACTTTTATCCTCAAAACTAATAACAAACAGAGTGACATTTACATCTGACACTTACCGCTGCACTTCTGCAAAGATAACTAAATTCTGACGGCTCAGAAATGGATTTGTTTGGCCTAGAAATGAAATTTTTTTACATCTAATTCTCCTTATTCTTGCTGCTGAAAAAATTCACTTTCTTAGACCTCAGTAACTGCGAGCTTCGCAGATTCCGTTACGTTACATGTGTAATTAAGTCTTACGGAGAAAAAATGTCAAAGTGAGACTGAAATTCAACCACAAGAAAAACAGGAAATCTACATATCTAGAGGTCTCCACAAGACTTTCAAAAAGGACGAAATTTCAGTCCTTATGAAAACTCAAAATCATTTCAATTTAAGTTATTTCATCAACACAACAACAAAAATTACACAAAATTTTTACAACTTTTATATGGGAAACGCTCGAATTTTTAAATTTGCAGGATCTAAGTACTAATATCTTTGACAAATGCAGATTTTGACGCCAGATATTGCTTACATTAAATTAATTTGCGAGTGAAACAGAGGAGCCCTATTGAAATGCCACCACTAGGATGCGAAATCCGTCAAACCCACAGAGCAAAAGAGTTCGCTTCCCAGCTCACCCGATTAAGGCTGTCTATGAATCTACTAAGCTATTCCATTTCACTTCTCCACCTAAAGAGTCATCATAATATACCATGATTTTGTTTTTGATGGGCACCAAATGTAACAGGAAAGCGTTATATTCCTCGTAATCACTACTACTGGGAATCTCAGTTGCTTGCGTGATAATTAGCGTTCTAACTCACTGAGCAAAATAGTAAAGTCCCAAACTCAGCAGTTTAAGTCTGGACATAAAATGAAATTTTACCAAATCTTAAACTATACATCGGCTTTGTTAACTGAGTAGCACGACGTTTGACTCTAGTGGAGCAGGAGTTGCTTACCCTTCCGGAATACCTGAACTCACCCTGATATTTGTAGGGTTATTGTTACTCAAGCTTTAGTTTTCAGTGAGGTGTTGTGTGTTCTGTGTTTGTCTTTCGTTTCATTTTGTTGGCCAACTTAACGATTTCTGTCTGCCCCTTTGGTATCTCTCGAATTCCTTTTGAATAAGTATGGTGATTTTCATGCTATATGTATTTCAAGGAGTAACCTCTTACCAGTATAAAACCAACACTAAGGAAGTCCGAGATTCAAACATACATGAAGACAAAGGAGTACTCATATCCAAACAAATCGAAATACGAAGCCAAATACGACAGTAGAGACAACTGCTAAGAAGCCTTTCCGTAAATCTAAGTAAATCAAGTGAAAACAATACAGATAGTTTCCTGTTCTTAGATGGACCTGAATGTATATTTATGACCCAAATACCGACGGTTAACTTCGATATAAAAGGAAAAGGGTGCTGAGTGTTTACAGTAGTTGTTTTCTTTCGCTTCCCCTTTAAAGTGAGACACCAAAATGAAGGTTTAGCTTCCTAGATTAGTTTCCAGGATGGAACATTTATTAATTGAAAACAAAATCAAGTGTATGGCTACTGAAGAAACCATTTTTATAGCCGTTGATGAGAACACAAGAGATGATTATTATTATTTTAAGATTTTATTGATAAAGGTATTAAATAAATAAATTAAATAAATTAAACTGTTGAACCCAAAAGTAAGTGTTTGGTAAATTCTTTTGCGAAAAGCGGCACAAAGCCTATATATTTCCTATAGTTCAATCGCTTTTTATACTAAGAAGGTTTAGGAACCAACGATTGGATATTGTGAGGGAAGGGAATGGTTCCGGAATTTGCTTCCCGACTGGATTTTAGTTTATTCACTACCCGACGAGATGCAGCTTTCATATTCACCGTACACAAGAAAATTTTGCCAGCCATCTTTTTTTCTAAAGCGACAAATGTCGGCCAGATATATTTTTACCAAGACCCTATTTTTGGGCGATTATCTCTACCATAAACCCTCCCCTTTAAAAAATCAAAAATTGGATCCTTAAGACAAAAAAAACAATGGAAATCTCATTCTTCTATTTCAATGAAAAAGGAAATAAGAAGAACGTGAAAACAATTTTTATAGAAGCTTTATCTTTTCTGCTCGATCGAACGTGCAAAACTTTTATAGAATAACCTGTTGTATATTTTGATCCATCCATTGCCTAATCTTTTGATTCTTAATTAAAGTCACAAACTGACATTCAGATTCTGGTTTATATTGATCAATGCAACATTTTTATTTGAATAAAGTATATTTTACCTCTAAAACATGTGTTAAATATAATATATCTTTGCTTAATACATTTTCTTAACGATATCCAGCCTTCAATCTCCTGAAATGAAAATAGCAAACGGATTAATGTAGATAATATGTGAAAATGATCGTGCTCATTTTACAGAACAAATTTAAATTCCACAGCAACAAAATTTGGCCAACGCTCAACCTACATGTATTTTTCAAAGTCAATATTAGCTATTATTTGATGTTAATTTACTAAATAAATTGTACCATTTTAATTTTGTATTAGGGTAGTCTAGTTAATAGTTGTATTCACAGCTGTAGCCGATTGCCGTCGGCTATTTAGTCCGGAAGCAAATAACTGGAACGAGCTGAAATCTTATTTTGAACGTTATATTAAACTTTTGCAGGCGTTTGTTAGATGTTCAAAAATTTCTAAGGTTTACTAACGTTCACAGAATCAAACACATAGATACCCAAATATTTTGTTTAATTTTCAGAGTGCTAATTTTTTGTAAACCAGAACATGTTTATCTTTTAATCTTGAACGACACCAATTTTTAAATAGAAATAATATTTACGCATTTCCGTTGTATCAAATGCTGTTTTTGTAAAAAGAATTAAATTTTTAAACAATAGCATTTCGAGGAAGACGGTTATTTCTTTTATTTAAATGTTTTTTTTTGTTTCTGAAACAACTTCCAGTGCAAATATTTGGTGAATGTAGAATAAAACACGGCAGTGTTTCTTGACCTAATGAAGAGGTGAATATCACATCTTGTACTCTAAAACACTGTATAAACTTCTCGGGTGTTACCAATTTAACTAAATTGATCGTTTTGTGGCATTGAACCCCTTTGTCATTTTGGTATTTTATTGTTTTACCTTTTAATAGTTTTATAAAAGCATTATATGAAACCTCATTTATTTCTTCATTATTTAGGAAGACAAAACTTTTTTTGTAAAAAGCATATGAATAATCTACAAAAACCATTTCCAGCTTAATTTTCACTTCTTTACTCTAAATAAATGCTCACTGATATATCATTTTTTCTGATGTTCCTGATTTAAAAACAGAAAAATATAAATTTCTGAAAAGGACAATTGCTGATATCGTGATTAACTATAAGGAATTCGAAGATACCAAAGGGGCAGACAGAAATCGTTAAGTCGGAAGACAGACAAGACCCTGGCCAACAAAATGAAACGAAAAACATAGAACACACAACACTACACTGAAAACTAAAGATGGAGCATTCAGAGTTTTTTCTTTGAATAAATGTATCCAACGTATTTGGTGAATCCTAATTTCGAACTTTTTATTTACTATTTCCTAAGGCTACCTTGGTAACCCAAGATATATTGCCTACTACATTTTCTAAAGAAGACAACCTTGTTAACTACATGTCAGTTGTGTATTCGTTTATACTCTATATCAGGCTTTTCTGGAGTGTGATTTTTGAGATTTATTAATTTATTTGTGCGATTCTGCCTTTGTATTTATATTTAATCGAAAGAAAGAATTATCCCACAGTTAACGGTTTATGTTTATCGCCTTTAAAACACGTTTTACATACTTTTATCTGCCCCTAAAATTCTCTACGGAGATTTAACATTGAGGGTCGGCCATCTCCGTTTTAGGCGGAAGCGCTTAAGTTTGACCTTGATAAAGTAATTGGAAAAATTGTGCACATTTCTTTTGTTCGGACCTTCTCTTGCGATTTATATAAGAAGAATTACTTTTAAATTTCCATTTAAGTGTGCCTCGAGCCATTTTTGCATGTTATCAAATCCTAGTTTAATCATTAATTATTACTCAGCGTTGACAATGTGTACACCCGGTCTCGCGCTAGCGCCTGCAAAGAGCCATTTCCGGCAAACAAATGGCTGACTTTATAATGTAAAATCACCGTAGAGAATTAAAAACTTGGCGCAACTTAAAATACATCGTGATTGCTAAAAAGTATTATTGCAACTTACTTGCACTTTTTTCAATCTACTAAATAAATACTATTCTATAAGAATACGGCAGACAGATTTTCTTCCATAAAGTTTTTACCCGTTCCAAAAAACTCTGGCATATAGTATAGTATTGTTGTGGTTTTGTACCGTTAATTGTTAAAAATATACAATAGTTTATAGACAATTCATTCTGATCGGTCTTTGTTTCTGTCATCACGGTTAAACATTTAAAAATAGGAGCTGTGGTATGATTGTCCATGAAACAACCATCAACCAAATGACAGTCGAAATTAATTAAACTTCTAAAGGTCCCATAAGGGTCATGCGCAGAATATCAGTGTGAGGTTTTGAAAACTCACAGTCCACCAAGACCGAACAAACTGAAGGACAATTCAGAAATAAAACGAACAGACGCATCAATTTTACGAACTCCATAACAAAAATAAAGCTAGGCGGTCCAGTTGTCAATTTCACAAAATGTCGTTAGTGTAATTTCTGTCGTAAATTTTGACGTCACAATAAGTTTTCCTTTGAAGTTTCTAGACTTACGATTAATCTCAAACTTAAGGTTTTTGTGAACACCATTTCAGATGTGTAACCACGTTCTGTCCCGCACAGGGCACTTGTCGTAGAACCCTTTTTATCACATCAAGGACAATTATATCCATGGTTGTGATGGTTAGAGTTTTCATTTCTCTGTCTTACACAGAGGGTTGGAAGACAAGCTACAAGCATTCTCACACAATTATTTTCTTTGATAGTTACCATGGTATGGCTAAAATTTTGGTTATAATTCATTCTGGTATTTAATATAGGCTTCTTGTGAAGTAAAGTGGTAAATTAATGTTAATTGTGGTATTAAAATTGTCTAAACACGCCGATTTTCCAAAAGCGTCAACTTAAGCGCGTGCTCTGTGACGTTAAATAATGGTTACGATGGCGTTCGGCGAGTGTTGTGTATTTTTAAGGATATAAAATGTTTGAAATGGAATGGAATCAATCATCATCGAAAATACAAGATATCTCTATCTTTTCTCTTCTTGCTCTTTTGGTGGTGTTAGATTCTGTATATCTTAAATCCAGCTTTTATGCCTAATCGAAAAGAAATATTTTTCCAGAAATGTTTTGTATTATTTTCAGTTGAAATTGACGTTGGTTTATCAGAGGGAAGACGCACGCGCCGTTCAGCAGATGACAGTTTTCATCCACAAACATATGACTTGGACCTTGAAGTGGAGGGATCAAAAGTTCATTTACATTTAGAAAGAAATGATGAAATGCATACAAATATACCTACATATTCTTTAAATCATGGTCTTATATCCCAAGAAAATCTTCTGGAAAAGGAGGTGAGGAATATGTTGTTTAATTTGTCATCTTAGAAGTCAAGAAAATGTCTTATTGAAATGTGATATTTATTTTATGCCTTTAGCATTTATATGTGAGAAAAGCGATCTTCATAATAGATATTTGCTAAATGAGATGGAAAAATTTTTGTTATAATATCCACACAACGCTTTTGTAACGAACCTACCAACCGACCAAAAAATGACAGCAAGGCCGGTATAACATATTAAAATATACTACGTTGTCTGAGTGGACGAGACTGATGAGGAGAAAAACAGATTTCATAACTTGCTCCAAATTCTTGAAACATGTTCATATCTGTGAAATAAAAACTGTAAATAGTATACAATTTTTAGTTCAAAACAACGTGTCTTTTGCCTTTCACTGTCCAAAAAGTTCCACTGATCAGAATTTGCAATATTTTTATCGTTTCAAAACAAGCAGTATTTGTAAGTTTTTTAGTTTTTTTCTGTTTCAGGATTCTATATTTTACCAGGATGTTCAAACGGGTGCTTCTTTTGTTATTCAGTATGATACAAATAGTTCACCGAATATGGTATGTACTGTTTAATGACATTTTAATTGATGTTGTTAATTTTAATTTATATAAGATATACTCAAAGAAAAAATACACTGCGCATCTGTTTGTTATTTCTATCTGAAAGTTTTACGAAAAATATTTTAAAAGTTAGAGATTATTGTGATGATCTCATATTTTTCAAATCATAGTTTACGTCTATTTTACTTTATTTTTAAAAATTGTCATTTTAAAACAAAAAGTGGCAAGGGAATTTATTGATGAACCTTTCATCAAATATCATTTATATATGCATATGATTTTAAAAGAATATAATCCGTTTTGAAAATTCATTTATTTCCATGCTCTTTCAATTTTCCCACATATCATTTCATGAGACCAGTGTAGAATATCCATGTAAGAGATCAAAAGTGCATAGTCCAAAGAGACAAGACAAATTTGACACAAACTTAAAGATAAAACGAAATAAAAGGAACAAAGGCTTGGAATCCACGAACTCTTTTAAAAAAACAAGATTGGGATCAGGTGTTCCAGAAAGGTAAGCATCCCCTGTATTGAGCGCAACACAAGTCGTGGAATCCTTAATCTCTAATCCGGGTTAAAGTCAATCCGAGAAGAGGTCAACTTATTTTTGTATTACCGTCAACAGGTCCATGACTAGTTGAGAATGTGATTTTTTTTTCTTTCAATATTTGAAATGGTCATAAATTTCTAACGTTTCATATATTTTTAATTTAATTTCCTAGTTTTATTAAATATTTACATTTAATGTATGCACAGTTTCTTTTTTCCATAACTATGTATAAATGGGGCGATCTATCGCCGTAATTGGTAAGAAAAATCAGTTGGATGTAAAAGATTTGAATAATGTTTTATAGAAAGTTGCTGCATTTGTTTTAATTCCAAACCAAAGAAATACGTAGAGACTTCGAAAGCTTTTCATGCACCTAGTAGTTGTCCCTACCGCAATATTTGGGGGATATGAGTACTACTTTTAATATATTTCGATTACGGCCTTCCCGTGATTTGTATTTAATGATGAGAGGCTACTCTTTTAAATGTTTTTTAATATATCAAAATTTAACATATTTATTCAACATGGGTAAACTTTCACTTTGAAACCACTGGGTCGATGTCTCTGCTGGTGGACCAGAGGTTCCCGATGATATTAACCAGCCAAGTAATCGAAATTGTCAGCTGACATGAAAATTTCCAATTAATCGTTTTTTAAAATTTATTTAAATTCTATTATTCTTAAAATGTGCATAAAAGGAATTCGAAGATACCAAAGGGGCAGACAGAAATCGTTAAGTCGAGGACAGACAAGACCATGGCCA
>JAULBM010299761.1:0-14925 GCA_032357055.1 Geukensia granosissima
TATCATTAGAAGTCAAAGAAAACATGGGTTGTGCAAATGCAAATATGAAATATTTATAGACAGGGAGTAGAAAATGTCATAGCAAGTATAATCTCTTTAGTGCCGTATAAAGCTATTAACAACTTTCGAATATGATCATACCCTCTGGTATTTATTAATATTCTATCTTAGGATAATATGCCATTTTGGTTTTATTTTAACATAAGTTAAGGAAGAACGACGTGGTAAGGTATGGTGCCAACACATGAAGCACGTGAAATAAACATCCCTTTCCCTATTGATACATGTCCTTGTTTAAAGGCGGTACTCATATTCATTTTAAAAATCTTACATTATTTTGTAATGGTTTATTTTATTCTTATCTTATATCGTTATTTGGTCTGTCTTCTAACACATCCCCTTTTTTCACTTTGTGAATCTTCTAGATTTTCTCATTTTGGTTCGCTTGTTTTTTTATTATTTTGTTTTTGCAGCAAATATTTTTTAAATAATACCGTTTTGTCAAATCTTAAAAATAAAAAAAAAACTTATTTTTTCTCTACTGTGTTTTTGTGTCACTCTAAAGTTAACCTTTTTAACTTGCGAAAAACAAAGGTTTCAAAACTGATTTTTCAATTATATTGACAACAGCAATCAAGCCAGATATCAGGTCCTGAAGAAATGTTTTGTATTTTATATTATATACCTTCACATCGTCTTCCTGTATAACCATCGGCGCATGTGCAATTGTAATCGTTTTCACCAATACTGCAAGTTCCGTTATTCAGACACGGGCTCTTTGTACATAATGTTTCTAAACGTAAAAAATGTTTTGATTGTTTAAGGAGCCAATTTTTATACAATTTATACACACAAAAGGTCAAATGGCTCTAAAAATTTTAATATAGAGCGATGGAATGAATTCATTATCATTGCTATACCGCAAGATAGTTTAAATGTTCCTTTAAAAACAATTGAACTCATTTTTAATGCGCTACGTTGTATGCATTAAAGGAACTGTAAGTGAACTTTCTTAATAGATAATTTGTTCAAAATATTGTCATAATGTCCAATATATGTATGGTATATGCAGACAAAAAACATCTATATATCACTAGAGAACTGATATGCACTTTACTAGAAATGAATAGTGGTTTTTCCGTATTCATCGGTTTATACCGATATTTCTGAAGATATCATATTGTTATTTGTACTGGCGTTTACAACTTTATTTGGACATTTTAAGTGCATTTCATTTTATTATTTTCCCAGTAATAGTATAAAATGTGAATTTTATTAATGTTCTCGTGCTTTGCATAACATCTTGTAAATGAATCGATAAAAAAGTGTGTGGGTTTTTGTTTAATGGTTTACTTTTCTTTCTACCACCTGATTCTTAGGAAGTGATTGTCTAGTTTTTTTTTTAAATATCCTACCTATCATCATATCCGTCTTATTTCCTCTCCTTTCGTTGCTATTAGTCCCAATCGAAATTCCTATAAATTGAAAATATTTTTTTTAATAAACTTAAATTTTCAAGTATGATACTATAAGAAAGTGTACATTACAATATACCTGAACAAATATGCAAACGGATAAAACTTAAGATATTTCAGCATAAATATTCTTCCAGTAGGAACATTAGATAAAAAAACACATAAACAGGATTATAACCTGTACTCAAGTTTTGGAAGGCTCACTTAAAAGAGGACTTTACTTTTTCTTTTTTTGAACACAGATCGCGGGGTTCTTGTTAAAGTTTGTTTTGTGATTGTGTGCACTTCATGGATCTTTCTTATACAATTTGTAACTTTACATTCTTTAGATGTGATCGAAATTCGGTTGTCCTGATCATCGCATTGGTTCGGTGAAAATGGTAACTGTATTTCTAAGAGGAAAACGTAGAGACATTCATTTCAAAGTATGCTCAATTTTACTAGTTGTTTCAGAACATTTTGGTCAGTCTCTCACAATGGTCCAATATAAAGTCCGGCCACATATGTCCTCTTAGTTGGTCGGTCGGCATGCCGTATCCTTTTTTACAATCGAAGAAACTGTGTGATATAGCTAAGTTCCTAATTAAGTGATTGGTTAAGCAGTTTAAAAAATTGATTTTTATTTAATTGTTATTCGGGCTCATTGTTAAATTAAATACTGTGGTGACCATTAATGTTAGTGTGTGGGCATGCTGGTTACATCTCTGAGAAGAGATTTCCTTAGAATTAAAGTTATTCCATTCAAATTCGGCTTCAAGTATCTCAGTAGTAAAAAGACAATTTTATTTAAAAAAAAGTCTTGTTCTGAGAAGGTCACATATAAATCTATGTCCGGATGTGGCGAGTTTCTTGGGGATGGCTAATATAAAGTTCATGCCATATTTCCCAACTATCTAAGCGGTTTTAAATAGGATAATGTTAGGGAAATTTCCATCAGGTCAAATGTTAAGCTAGGATCAGCTGTTTTGTTCATTTTGATTGGTTATTATTTCCAAATTTTACAATTTTAAATATGCAAAACAAATACCTATTTTTCTAATCCTATATTCATAGTTCTACTAGGTTAAAATGCTACGCATATGACATATGTGTGGGAAATCACACATGTGATACATGCGTGACACGCATGTGTCACAGTTGTGATTACCCACACGTGTGTCACATGTGGGCTACACAGATGTTTCACATGCGTGCAACGCATTGTCAAAGGTGTTGATTTCATGTTCGTTTCACATGTGTGGGCCGATCAACCGTATATCTAATTATTAATCAATTTATATTCCAACTATAAAATATATTTGAAACATGCGTAAATTTACACGCATGTATTAAATGTGTGACACGCATGTGAAATATATATGTTACCACATGAGTGTCTCATGTGGCATTTTTCGTCTTTTTCACATGCGTGTCACACGCACGTGAAACAAATGTGCCACGCCTGTGTAAAATGCGTGGCATTTTTGTCGGTGTCTGATTCCACGCGATTCTATCTTTTAACACGTAATGGTTAAAGATAAAAAAGGGACGAAATTGAAACTTGCAATTCAAATTTTATACTACAGTCTAGAAATAACATCTAAATATATGCTTTTATAATAAAACTTTTTTAGTTTTTAGTTTTAGTTTAAATGCACAGTGACCCGAGTGTTGACATGCCAAAAGTTTAAAATAGATGCTGCATTTAAAGTTTTCTAACATTTGGATCTTTCATATATAAGTTTTTATAAAAATAAATATGTCTTGCATACCAGATGTAGGTATTCTCCTAAGGATTTAAATTTTAAATTTTAGTATATTTGACTTGTTTATTTAAAGATTCCTTTATTGGTTTAGTCGTGAATTGCAGATATTCCCGGGTTTGTAAGCATATATACTGACTAATCTTTTTTTAAAAATAATTTTAAATTTCTATTTCTGGTCCAATTTACATCAAGCAGGCATTCTATGAGAAATTAAAAAAGATCTTGATTTTTCGGCGAAATGACAACATTTATGTTTAACTGAATAAAAACTTTAATTTCTTTGTCAAGTATGGGTTCTTTTAAACTTATAATTATTTCAGAATTATATGTTAAAATTTATATTTGTTTTTCCATCTAAAGGCGTCATTTTATATTTTTATTAATTAAATGGGTTATAATTATAATTAAGTATTCCACTTACCGAAAAATGAAAGTATCGAGTTGTCTCTTACTACCAAAACTGCCACACAAGCTGTCAGACAAACCGTTATTAGAATTAGAATAACAGTAGCTCTCTTCAATTTTCGGTTTTTAAAGTGAAGGTGCTCTTTAATTTCAACCTTGTCTCCAAGTAAATGAAGACCGTCACTGTCAGTGTTGCTTATACAATCATTTCCTTGAAAAGCTTCATTACTGAATAATGTGATAGCTTTTCCTGTTACTGGCTCCACTACAGTAATATCCAGAGTTCTGTCTTCTAGTGAATTATTTTTGCTGTCTGTCATTGATTCCGTCTTCTTGGTAGCACACTTCTTTCCGAATGTACGGAAAACTTGATCATTGTCTGGGTTATCCATCATGTGCATGCACTTAAAACTAAATTTGAATACTTATTCTAACTATTATAATTACGACTATTGTCATCTACTTATTTAAAGAACTTTAAAGTGCCTCAGTGTAACAATAATAATAGAAATGTTTTGCACTTCGATCATTTTAATTACATAGGACTTGTAAAAATAATCTGATGTTTTTCACGACTGGAAAAATCATCAGCCAATAGAAATTTCTGTGTTAAATACTGTGAGAAATTTCCATTGGCTGATTGTTTGTCTGGTTGAAGACATCAGTATTATAGCAGAATCTAATTTAGTATTTTACAAATCTATTCTAGTGTAGAATATCCATGCGAGCGATCCAGCGTTCATATTCTAAAAGAGTTAAGACAAACAAAAGTGGATAACGACACAAAAATAACAAAGCCTTTGACTGCATGATATCCTTTACAAAACGGGAGTAGAGTCAGGAGCTTTGATAGAGTAATCACCATCTGTCGCATGCCTGTTGATCTGATTAAATAGTTTTAATACGCCATCGCATTTGTACCAACTAACATGAGACGCTATTCTTTTTCTTATAAAAATAGAAAACCCTTAAAAAGGCGACAAAGAAAACACAGGCATTTGTAACAGAGGATGAAAAATTAGGCACCTTGGAGAGGGTATAGGATGTATTTATTACACAATCACTAAGTTTTTTTCAAACGCTAACAACAAATACCAGTGAGGAGACCTGTTGGAGGAAATCTTTACTTAACCCTACCACAAACATACCAAAAGAATATTCGACTTTGGTAAAATTAAGACTTTTATAGTTCGATTCTCGAAGACATATAAATTGGTATTTGCTTCTTTACCGCCATCACGCAGCATTTATAAGAGTAAGAGCAAACATTGTTCTGCCCAGAGTCAGAATAATGTTTCTGCGTGATGTGCCATGTTTTCATGCGGACTGTTGCTTTCGTGACCTTAAAATCCGACTCAGCGTGTCGGTCTAGTAAAAAGCAGGGTTTATTAATCATCAACATTCATTTATGTAAAACACAAATAAAAATTTTAGATGCTTCGCAAGCACAGCATGATACGACTACAGATCATTGACATGTGAAACAATGAACATTTTAGTAAGTGTGAACACAGTTAATTGCTGGACACAGTAATAGGACTGTATCTGTCATCATCTTGACACATACTGTCACAGAAATTCTAATAATAACTTTGTTACATTTTTAATTAGAAATGATTGGAAAGAAAAACATCGAAATTGGCTAAGAACTTAAATATATATATTTCATGTGACGTTATTTAAAACTTTGACCCCTTTTTTCTATAAAACAGTAAGAAATAGGGAAAACCCGTTGACATGCTACTGGAAGCTCGTAATGAGAAAAAGAGACCAATTTCATTTACCCTTACACCCTATTTATACATATATCGGTAAAAGTTACAACACATTGAAGTAGCTTTTGTTGCCATAAAGGATAATGCAAAAAAGCCATCACAATCAGTTGAAAAAAAACATATATGGTCAAAAAAAAAAGGTTTGGGTAACAGATATATGTTCCCATCATGGTAATTTCACAATAAGTTTTCTTTGATCGTTACAATACAGTTGATGACAGCAAACCTATGGTCCGAAAAATTTTAGTTTTACCTATGTCGAGAGAAAAAAAATTTAAAATACTCCTGCCACCCAAGGAAATATATAATGTATTTTTTGGGGTCTTTGCCTGTGATTAAACTGTTTTTCTATCTTTGCGCTAAAAGTAGCGAAACTGCGTGCAGCTCAGTTTATGAAGTTAAAATCAAGAATATTTAGGTGTCTTCGACTGCAATTTGTCTATGTTAATCGCAACATCATGTTAAATTCATATAGTATTTAAAAAGATGTATGAAAAATATGTTAAAGGTGTTTTTACCCCATTATTTTATGTCATACTTAATCTTGGATATTAAAAAAAATATACATAGTTAGAACAGGATGTCAATACCTAATATTCGTTAAAACCTAAGTACGGATACGTCGATAGGATATGTCGATACAGATATGTATGCGGATACAAGATAGATGAAAAAAAGTATATTACTGTCTTTTTATTTAAATAAACATACATGTAACAAAACCTTTTTACTTGGTAAAATACATAATTAGAACGGGATGTCACGTTATTATACGTTTAGCAGTGACAAGTTTGTGGTGTCGACCGTAAAGTTTATGGACTGATGACTTTTAAAAAAGAGCAACATATCCCTGTCTTAGCAGTTGTTGTGTCAACAACCCAGCTCTCTCTAGAAAATCGCTTTATTGAACACATGCACTTGACAAACGTATGAGCTCGAAGCTGTGTAGGCCATACACCAGGACAGCTAGAATGTACTGCCAATTATCGGGAAGTTTACTTTTGGAAAGCTAAACTCATCACTTTTGTCATATAGTTGGTCGAAGTCTTCCTCCATTTTCTAATTCGAGATGACGATCAAAGTATGAGGCAGACTTTGGAGTGCCGGTTGTTTCTTTTAGTTTAAGCTCATTTGTGTATATGAAGTGAAGATAGTCAACATGCAGTTTTCAGTGTGAGAACATCCGATATAAAACGGAAGCTAAATTTAACGGTTTGGGCTAAATTATTTCTTTTTGTTGTGCCAGCTCTTGAAGAAAGTCTGTCTCTAACGAGTGAGAAATAGATCGGCGAGGATAGAGTATAATAAATGTCCGTTACAATGCCGATCCTCTGCTGGAAAACATTTCCATCAAACTGAACAAAAATGTTGTCAAGTAGGAAATCTAGCATATTTGTAATAAAACCTACTTTCATGTCTGACAAAACCTATTTTTTTCACAATTTAAGATTTTCTCAACATTAACTAGTTAATGCACAAACTCCAATAACACGTTTTGAGTTTATGTTACATACATTTACCTTGTTAGCATTACCAATTTCCAAACTATTACACATACGACATTGTGAACTAAGAGCATAAGCACCTGCTCCTTGTAGTATATAGTTATGAATTTGCTTATTTTCTTTATGGCTATTCAAAGAGAACAACAGGAAAGGAACATGATAAAACATGATAAAAATCAGTTTTGTATTTAATCAAACTCAAAAATAATTTTGACAATAGGAGATTAAGAATCTTGTTATAAGGGCAATAATAACATATAGGCTAATTCGTGTAATTTGAAACAAGTAGTCAGGCCTAATAAATACAATTAATTGTTTTCCGTTACATTTGCTATATACTTGGAGAAATATTTAATTATTCAATTCTTCAAAAACTTCATCAGGTCAAATATTTTTGACCGGTACGAAATATACATTTCACAGATGACAAAGGATATCTTCCGACTGTCATGAACACAAATCCGTTCCTATACCGATGGTGACTAACATCAATTGTGACTATACACCGGCTTTGACTACTGAGTAACACGACGGGTGCCACTAGTGGAGCAGGAGTTGTTTACCCATCCGGAGAACCTGAACTCACCCTGGTTTTGTAGGGTTCGTGTTACTCCAGCTTAAGTTTTCAGTATAGTGTTGTATGTTGTATGTTTGTCTTTCGTTTCATTTTGTTGACCTTGTCTGTCTTCCCACTTAACGATTTCTGTCTGCCCCTTTAGTATCTTCGAATTCCTTGTAATATGTGGATCCCGTCTTTCGGGCATATATTCCACATAATTGACGATCCCAAATTGCAAAAACAAACTGCATAATTAACATTATTCATTGTTAAATTGGGGGAAATAACTTCCATATAAACATGCAGGCCAAAGTGAACGTAAAATTTATGATTGAAAGCTTTGGCCTTTAAATATTATCTTCTTAGGTATAAACATTGCCCCTCTGCTCAATAATTAATTAAAACTAATTTTAGGCAAATTTTGTTACTTTTTTGTCCAATATGCCGTTCATAATTTTTATTTTTTGTCAGTTGCACAACATCTCGTTTCCTTTTGCTATTAATGATATTTCACGCTAAATCCATCCAGACGTGTTTTGATCGGTGTCGTAGCTAAAGAGCACCAAGTTTGTTATCAACCATGTTTTTATTTTGAACAAGCTATCAGAAACAGCGAGGCGAGTACATTTTCGAGGTCGTACATCTTGTTGTCTCTTGTTTTATTTGTTATTATCTCCATATTATGTATTGACTTTAAAAGTTCTTTGTTTTGTTTTTCGTTTTGCCACTGTCCTGGTTAGGGAGGAGGATTGAGTATTCACAAACATGTTTTATACCCGACACCTACTTTATATGCATGCCCCTAGCCAGTAATCAAGTGAATGTCGTTGTTTTTATGTTTAATTATTACTTGTTTTACATTGTTTACTTATTCTGCCGATAAATGTTTCATTTGAATATCTTCACATTTTATTTAAGGGCCTTTTACAGCTTACCTGTGCCTATTATTGAAGGCCTTAATTAGGGCAATCTGTAAAAGTTTGGGATTTACACATTTTCGGTTGCTGTCTTATAGACAATCACAAACTCATCTCCCTTTTCTATATATATATATTTCTACCTCTTTAGCTGCCCCTGTTATCGCAGCACATGTGGGGAAAGAGTGACAACAAAATATATTGTAATTATTCTATTTGAATAGATTTCTTAGTAAAGAAATTAAACTATCTTTCGAAAAAGGATTTGTCTCATATTCATTGTCAACAGATAACGGCGATATGATTTTAGCACCTGTGTTTAATCTCATTTTAAAGATGTTCGTTACTCATGGTCAGACATTTATATGACATTCTCGTAACTTATCTGGTTTTATCAGTGGCACAACCTTAGAATTTTTTGTCTACTTACCCCACTTTTCTTGTAATAATTTCATTCACACATTTTAAAAATCCATTTGAGAAGTTATCATGAAATACTTCTTTTTCTGGTTTAATTAGGCAGGACCTGCTAATACAAAACCTATAAACACTCAAGAGAAACAAAATTCCAATCAAAATTCTTTTCTATTTTAGGCCATTAGTTTGTCAGATGAATGTAAATCCGAAAAACGCTTCAACACGCATTTAAATCTGAAATTTTAATATTAAAAAAAATGTATGTAAGACTTGGATCGTTTTTTGCTGGCATATATTCGGTATTTCTTCTTTTAAATATCTGGAAACGAGCGCATTGACTTAAGCGATTCCTGTTCGATCTGTCATTTGACAGATATTATATATAGAAGATATCATATCTCCCATCAAAACAAAATTTTCTGCCAAAAAAGTTTAAAAAGCCACATTATTGTAATCCTTCATCTGTTAAAGCAAAAATTATATAAGGCTTGATAAATATTTCATTGTATAACGTCATACATGATTACATGCTGTTACGCTTGTATTAGGATTAAAACTGTGTATGCCAAGTGATTTTTCCCACGAATAAAGTATCAGATCTCCTTATGGAATCATTTGATTATTTGCCTTTTCGAAATTGTGTACAAGCAACACATTAATACATCGTAAAGGAAAGAGGAATATTTGCCGAAATATAGTTCCCGGTTCGAATAAAGATGGCAGATTCGGGTATATTGCCTGCATTTCAATATTTGAGTCAACCTGTTGACAATATCTGACAGATTTATCAGATTTTTTCGGACATTACTGATTTCTTCATTAATGAGTATTCCTTACTGATTTAATTGAAGTCTACAAGGGTATATATATGTTTTTCGTTTCAGCGGAATTTTGGCGACAGTAATACTTCTAGAAACTTTGCATTATATGCACTACCATAGATGAGGAAACATCTGTAAAATCAGACTCTTCAGTGAACATTATTATTTTAAACTGAAATCTAATGCGAGTTGTGGAAAATTAAAATTTTCTAAATAATCAACTATATATTTTTCTGAAGCAGCTGCATAAAGGCGAAATCGATATGAAGATATTAATGAATATTTTGACAATTGGAGACTGAAAATTTAAAGATTTTTTAATGTAAATTTGGAAGGGGTTGCTGTTCTTCCGTTGTTTCAAATTTGTCTTGTCTCTTTGGACTATACACTTTTAATCTCTCACATTCAACTCTGGAAATATCCTATAAATATTTTTCTTTTAAGCTTATACAGCTACGAAATAATTACCACTCCAATGAAAACCAATGTTTCTTGTATAAACTGCATTGGACTCAATATCAAACAATACACCCAACAAAATTATATAGTCAGTGCTTGAAATGTGTTATCGCCTTATATCCAAATGTATGGCACAACGCTAAATCCTGAGTAATACTCGGCATATAGAGAACATTTATAGATTCAATAAGAAATACTTGGCATAAAGATACTTTTATACATATACAAATAGGAGGTGTTGCATGATTGTCTATGAGACAGCCATCCACTAAATGACTGATATTCAGACATTTTATCTCCTTATTTTTATTTTTTCGTTGTTGTGATTTCTGTTATGGTCTTTATCCTGTTTCCGCTGTAACTGCCACTGTCCACTCAAAATTCCTTCTCTTCGTCATCAATATAAAAAAAAAAGGTGTGGCACGATTGTCTATGAGACAGCCATCCACTAAATGACAGCAATATTCAGATATTTTGTCTCCTTATTTTTATTTCTTCGTTGTTTTGATTTCTGTTACAGACGGTATGTTGTTTCCGCTGTAACTGCAACTGTCCACTCAAAATTATCTGTCTTTGTCATCAATATAAAAATAGGAGATTCTGCAGGCTTGTCTATAAAACAGCCATCCACCAAATAACAGTAAAAAATTAAACTTCCACAGGTCTCATTCAAGTCTTCAATAATGAACCAAAGTCAATTCCATTACGGACACAGTAAACGGACCCCAAAACATTAAATGTGAAACTTTTTCTGAAACACGACAATCGACCTCATCTATTGAAAATGGCGAACGAATGACAATAAATGACTATTTAAACAACTAAAACCACTGGACTACACTGTTAACACTGTTTTGTAGGATTCATATGCTGTTTTCTGAGAAGTAGAGAGTATATTTAGCTATACAAATATTCAAATACAGTGTATTGCGATTAATTTTAGCAGCTGAAGTACCCGACGATACTGTCTGTCCTCCGGACACTCCACTGGTTGCATGCAAAAGGGACCCATGTCAGGGCGCACCATGTCCTCTTCATCCACATGCACAGTGTGTGTAAGTATTATTATTATTCAAATATAAAATATAAAATATTCAATGGGGCACACGGTATGGCTATTTATTGGACGGCCATCAAAAAGTATAACCACAAAAATCTACAGGCTACCATAAGAGCTTTAACAATGGACAAAAAGCTTAAAGGCAAGCTCTTAAAGACCCAAAATCCGATGACATTCAAACGTAGCAATAATCGACCAATTGAATGTATATACAATGTAAAACTGACGACAAGCAAAAGGACAAAAAGAAAAACAACATCAACTATAGGTTCCAGGCTTGGGACATGCACTGGGCCTTTTACAGCTTCCGTTAAGGTATGGATTCTAGTTTTATTGAAGGCCGTAATGGGTTCTGTAGAAGTTTAAATTCGACGCGACTGTCATTTAGTGGATAACTGTCTCACGGACAATCATATGCCACATCTCCTATTTTTATACATAAAGTATGAGGCGAAGTTAAAAATGTTTGGTTTGTGCATGATCAAAACCTCCCCAACCTAGGACAGTAGCAAGTCAAAGGACATTAAAACCTGCTGTATCAGATTTATCCATTGAACAATTAAAAACACAACAAGAGATTACATGACGTACACCCCCTGGAACATAAAAGGTTTCCAAAATAACGTGTAAAATGTAAATTGTGTGCGTGTAACTTTTGAATCGTGTGCGTGTGACGTGTGGATCGTGTGCGTGAGGTTTGCGTGTAACGTGTATCGTGTGGTCCATATCGTGCATCATAAAACGTATATCGTATAACGGTTTTTATTGGCCAATTTGAATCGCGCAACGTGTGATTTTCAAATGTTATTATTTTAATTTCTTGTATTATGCCTTCACGAAACTATTATTTTTAAAATTATTGTTTAAATATATCTAATTGAATATTTACTAGTCATATTAAAGAAAAATAGTAAAATTATCGATGAATTTCTGTCGTTTGAACTTGACAGGATTTAAAAAAAATAAAGATGCTTTGTTCAATCCAGATAATTTTTAGAATACGATATCTGCAATCACGATTCTATCTGGCAAAATTTGTGTTATAAATTTATTTGATAAAAAATATGCCATGATACACTCCATGATGATAGTCCCGACCTAGTTACAGTAATTATGTAATGCTCAAAGCAGAGACCTGTACATGTCTCTTGCTCAATCTAATTTTTTAACAAGATTTTTTTCACATTTAAAAATTTTTTTGGGGTTAATTTATTCAACTTACAACTTTGTTATAGTTTTTATTTACAATTTATACTTCTAAGCTTAAAATAATTCATGTGAAAAAAATATATGCTATTTTACATTTAGAATTTATAATTCTGACCTATAGACATGAATACGCAATGTAAAATCCAGAAAATTTTGATTCGTGACAAGACAAGTTCGTTCAAATTTTGGAAAATATTTGGTAAAGATTCATGCGACTAAAGAGTTTATGCTATTTTACATTCATGATATATAATTCTGACCTTAAGAGATGAATATACAATGTAAAATCCAGAAAATTTTTCGTTTGCAACAAGATATTTGTTCAAATTTTGGAATATTTCTGGTACAGATCAATGCGACTAAACTATTTATGATATTTAAACATTCAGAATTTATTATTCTGACTTTAAGAGATGAATTTACAATCTATAAACCTGATTATTTTTAGTTTGCGACAAGACATTTGTTAAAATTTTGGAAAATTCCCAGTTAAGATCCATATGAGTAAAGAACTTATGTTATTTTACATTCAGAATTTATAATTCTGACCTTTAGACATGAATTAACAATGAATAATCCAGATTATTTTTAGTTTCCAACGAGATATTTTTTCAAATTTTGGAAAATTTTTGGAAAGATCCATGCGACTAAACAATTAATGCTATTTTACATTTAGAATTTATAATTCTGATCTCAAGAGATGAATATCAAATGTATAATCCAGATTATTAAAAGTTCCAGACAAGACATTTATTCAAATTTTGGAAATTTTTTGGTAAAACATGAAAAACCATGTATAATCCAGATTATCTTTTGTTCGCAACAAGATAATTGTTCAATTTTGAAAAATTTCTGGTAAAGATCCATGCGACTAAACAATTTATGCTATTTTACATTCAGAATTTATAATTTTGACCACAAGAGACGAATATACAATGTATAATCCAGATTATTTTAAGTTCGCAACAAGATATTTGTTCAAATTTTGGAAAATTTCTGGAAAGTTCCATGCGACTAAACAATTTATGCTATTTAAACATTCAGAATTTATAATTCTGACCTAATTATTTGAATACTATATACTTAATCCAGATTTTTCATTAATTATTTCAATTTGCAAGATTCTAGTATAAATTTTTGTGACCAAAGAATTTATTGTATTTTTTCCTTCAAGTTTGATTCTGACTTAAAACACGAATACATCGTGTTAAATTATTTTTTGTTTCGTAACAACGTCTTTTAAATGTTTTGAAGATCAGGAGTTTATGAGAGTATGCCATTCTTTTAAAAATATTAGAATTTAATGACCGTGATTGTCATTTTGTTTTGACAAAATATAGAAGGTCTATGCATAAAATCATTTTTAAATCGCCCAAATGCTTTTAAAAAGTTACAACAGGACATATATGCAGAATATATGTTTCTTGTCAATAAATCCAATAAAAACAGTAATTTTTTTCGTTTTGTCAATTTTCATGCGTAATCGATCTTTTTTACCTAAAATCACACGATTGAAACCATTCTTTTTGCGTGTAACGTGCATCGTGTATCGTATAGTTTGCAGGTAACGTGCAAATAATGTGCGTGTAACGTGTGAACCATGTGCGTGTAACGTGTGAATCGTGTGCGTATGGCTGGGAACCTTTTACGTTCCAGGGGGTGTAACGACTTTGTAAAGTGCACGCTGTTTCTGACGGCTAGTTTTAAACACAGTTGATAAATCGTTTTGGCATAAGTGTGTTTAAAAGCAACAACTTCAGTTGATTTTTGGTATCAAACTATTATTTTCATTCTAGTAAAATTGAAAACATTTGTTCATTTTTAAAACAACCACTTAAAATAATTAAAAAAATATTCGGGAAAGGCGATATTTTCAATTTATCTTTACCAAACACTTTCTTCTTTGCCGTATCAAATTGGAACAATTCAAAACGGAATTTCTCTTAAATTACCTCAAGTCGAGTATTTTTTACTAAGATCTGATTATGCAAAGTTAAAAAAAATATACAATCTGCATATGTAGGTATCGTTCCTTTTTTGTGAAGTATATGTTTATACTGGCATTTGGACTATCTCATGTTTGACTTCTTATGATATTTACACTAAATGCGATTGATTTTCTTATCCTTATGTTTTGTACCATTAGATATATACTGCGGGTACTCTACCGAGTCGTTACTTTTGATTTTATTTTGTGTTTCTTGCTATTGGATTTGTTTTCTGCATCAGTCTCAAGTGTTAAATCCATTTCAACATTTTTTTATTGAATGTTTAATTCCAGTTATCTCATACAATTTTTTCCGAAATCCAGTGAGGGTTAGGCACTCACAAACTTATGTTCCTGTCCCCAGCCTGAAATCTGTAATCCAGGGATTGCAGTTGTTTAAATGCTTAAATTGTTATTCTTTCTCCGTTTTTTCTCCCCCCGAGGGCAGCCGGGGTATAGAAAAAGGCCGTTCGGTTTCTCCGCCTGCAGGTAGAACCCCTGCTTAAGGGGCGTACGTTAGTTCGAGCGGGATGTATAAATACTCGAACTCCCCTTCTCAAAGGTTGTGCCGGGGAAAGAATAGGCACTAGG
>JAULBM010299780.1:0-14924 GCA_032357055.1 Geukensia granosissima
TGCCGAGTTATTGATAGAGGAAACATACTCTTCCGGAATTACTGCCCCTATTCCTGTTTTGTAAAGGAGTTCATGGAGTCCAAGCTTTTGCTACTTTTGTTTCCACTTCCCGTTTTGATTATTTAACGTTAGTCTGGTATTTTTGGGCTATGTACTTGGGATCACTCACACGAGTTTTCTACAATAGACTTAATGCTCTTGGCATTGTGCAGAGGCGGATCCAGACATTGAAGTGGGGCCCGATTTCCAACACATACTTGTATATAAAAGGATCCGAGCTCTGGAAAAGGGTGACCTGCCAATACATACTCGCCTTCATGCAAAACAAGTGCTAAAATCATTTTTTAATTGGGCCTTGGACCCTTACCCTGGATTCGCCTCTGTGATGTTTCTTGATTTGCTCATTAATAGAATTTGACTTAGGGATTATATAATGTAAGAAATCTTAGGAAGGAAGTTCGAACTTAAAATGATAAAAAGGTGTGAAAATAAAAACTTCACTTGGAATTCCATTTGTTAATAACAATCAATTGGAATTCATGAGATTAATTTTTCCAACTTTTTTTATTCTTATATAATTTCCAGAACTGGTAAAAATTGTTTTAACTAATTAAAGGATCAAAACCGTTTTAATACTAAATTTTGAACCCTTTAAGCTGTGTTGCGTTCAGAATAAAGTTATTCTTATTCCCTTTATCATTATTATTCATCCTTACATTGTACTTACCAATAAGGCAAATCTGCCATTACATCACTAATTGATTAAATGATTGACTGTTTCAATGTGACGATAGCCATTTCACACCTCTGATAAAAACGGAATGTCCTTAGACATACGTCATCACCTGGAGGAAATGCTGGAAAGCCATTTCACAACCCCGATAAAAAGATTCTCCTTAGATATTCTGAAATATATTCTGATGTAATCTATTGACAACAAACATAGCTAAATGGGAAATGCTTACATGATTCCTTTGTTATATTTCTTGAGTGCTCCCTATTTCCCAAAAGCCCAACAAATGCTGGTAAAACAGACTTACCTTTACTGTAGTCTCCATTGTGCGATTGAACTGCCTTAGAGCCCTTTTCATCCCTTCCTGTTGACTAATCAACAATTAACTTTTTTGTTTTTCTTTTGTTGTTTTGTTTATCAATTTATAAGGTTGTAATTTATTTTTAAGACAACATTAAGGATATATTTTTCATGATGTCTATAAGGTCTTGGTATTATTGATGACTTGGTGTTGCTAAGCCCTCCAATGGCGAATATGGCACGCGCGAACCACAATAAATACTTAAATTCAATTTAAATTACTTAAAATCAATTTGTCTCTACTTTAATTCAATTTAAGTAACTTAATTCGAATTAACGCTACATATACATTAAGCAGTTAAGTAGAGATACTTTCTATTTATGTGAGAAAAATGAATTAAGCAGAGAAAATATTAGTTAAACTCTTGTTAACAAAAGTTAAGTGCGCCTGAACAACATAAATTGTTTTAATTCACATTTAGTTACTTTAATTGCATTTAACGCTACTTAAACTTATTTTAAGCGCATACAAATCGTAAACTGTATTTAAGGGGTTGTATCTTTACTTAAAGTAAAACTAATTCCTTAAGTAGAATTAACTCCAATTAGAAGCGTATGAGACAACTGTTTTAATTGGTTCTTTAGGTTTGTTTATAATATGGTATGAAATCTCTGATTGGACGAAGTTAAATTAATTCTACTTAAGGGGAATTAATTCTACTTAAGTAGAATTAATTCCCCTGAAGTAGAATTAATTCCCCTTAAGTAGAATTAATTCAACTTAAGTAGAATTAATTCATGTTAAGTAGAATTAATTCGACTTAAGTAGCAATTAATTCGACTTAAATGGAATTAATTCAATTCCAATTAAGTAGAATAAATTCCACTTAAGTAGAATTAATTCAACTTAAGTAGAATTAATTCAACTTAAGTAGAATTAACTCATGTTAAGTAGAATTAATTGCTACTTAAGTTCAATTCTTGAAACAAAAAACAAGAAAAAAAAAGATTTTAACACAACTAAATTGAAAATGAAACAAATAAAAGAGAAAACTCCTGTTAAGCAATATTAATTTGAATCAAGTCATTATTTATCATAAAGCACCGTTAATGCATTTTCGGTGTTTTAATTGGCTTTAATGCAGCGGGAACCACACAAATTGCTTAAATTAATTTTTTAAGTAGCGTTAATTCGATTTAAGTTACTTAAATTGAATTAAAGTAGAGAAAAATTGATTTTAAGTAACTTAAATTGAATTTAAGTATTTTTTGTGGTTCGCGCGTGCCATAAATTTACCATGTGTACTGCTGAAGAATATACATGATCATAATTCGAGTAGGAATACTTGTATACTTCATTTCAGAGTTAACCTTGAATCTCTGTGTGCAGTGGCAGATTATAGTACATAGTGTAAAACATGAAGCGTACGTACACCGTGGGATTAATCTTTTTTTAAATTTGAATTGAGTAAAAACGCGGAAAATCAATATTATTTAATTAAGCACAGAAATTGCACTCAAAAAAGCTTGTTGTAGAGAAAAGTAAAATCTGGTCGTTAAGTTTTTCAACCAATCAACAATAAAAGAGCAAATGAATTTTTTATCCCTTTTTAATAACTCAAGTCAATACGTAAAGTCAATTAGCTTTTTTATTGCTTTTGTCAAAAACACTAAGGGATCCATTCAAAAAGACAAAATGATTTTTTAATCAATTATAACATGTAATAACTCAAGTCAATTCGTAACATCAACTTTTATAGATATAATCAACTAACAATCACATTTTATACATAATCACGTGAGACTATATGAACGAATCTCAAGAATGGAAAAATATAAGAAATTACCAATATATTTTATTATATTTCAATATGAATTTCTTATGTAGCAGGTGGTTCTGTTTGCTGCTAATACATTTAACAATATCTCGTGATACTGTACCTGCCTTTTTTATGACGTTTGCATTGCACTGTATATAAAAAGAGAAAATATTTGGTACATGTCAACAATGGTGTGACCCTATTGCATTATGTACTATTTGTGCAATAATAGTATGCAAAAATATGTCATCATGCCGGAGGGGAGTGCATTATGCCTTCTAAGCTTTGGTCATAATTTGGCATACTATACGGACTACACAATATTATTGTTATTATAACTATAAATGTTTACTTTATTGTCGATCAAAGTGAGAAAATTCCGCCCATTAATTATCACATGATTTTCAAGACCGTCCTAAAGGCATATTACATAAAAGTCGCATATTATATTAACAATATTTAACCTTTGTAAAAATATGTTGAAATAGTAGAATTGAAATTCTTATGAAAGATTCTTACAAGAAGAAAAATAATTTTACTTCTAAAGTAAAGTTTTTACAATATCGTTATTTCAATATTGAATTTATTGTACTGTTGTAGTAAACAAATAAAAAATTACTAGTATATTGTTATTGGTTCCAGGTATCAATCTCAAGTGTTAGTATTATAGATCCATTTCAACCATTTTTTATAGTGGGTTTTTCTTTTTTTGTCACACCACTGTCCCAGGTAAGGGGTAGGGTTGAGCGCCACAACGCAAATGTGCCTGTCCCAAGACAGGAACCTGTAACTCCAGTGATCAAATTATTTGTTGTTCTTTATGTTTTATGTTCATCCCTATTGGCAATATTTTGAGCTAGCTTTTGCGAGCATTCTAAGTATTGGAGCTTATTGAGTTAAGTGCACCAGTGGGGTTTTGGTGTTAGTCTCTGTTTCATGTTTTGTCACTGATCTCACAGGTGAAAGAGGAAGGGTTGAGCGCTCACCAACCGGTTAAACCTCGCCACATACTAATGTACCTGTCCTAAGCCAGGAACCTGTAGTCCAGTGGTTGTCGTTGTTTAATTAGTAATTTATTGTTATATGTTCACCATTTTTGCATTAGTTTAGGTTGATTGTCGTGTTTTATGTTTAGTTTCACATTTTGTATTTCAGGGCCTTTTACAGCTTCTGTTATGGTATGGACTGTGGTTCATTGTTGAAGGTCATAATGGGACCTGTAGTAGTTTAAATTCCATTGTTATTTCGTAGATGGCTGTCTCAGTAAAATATACTTCTCCTATTTTGTATATAGTTGGTAATGATCAAAATGTCTGTAATTTATATGGCTGTCTCATTGGCAATCATAACACATCTCCTTCTCTATGTTGCCGTAAAAATGTTGGGTCCAAAAAGGCTATGCTATACCAGTATCGAAGGCCATAATGGGACCTGCAGAAGTTTAAATATCACTGTCATTTGGTGACAATCATGCCACATCTCCTATTGTTATATTTGACACATTTTAACGAGTGTATAACTAATTGAACATTGGTTAACTTGTATTTAAAAAACGAAGAAAATGAACATGCAAATAATAAAAAAATATCACTGTTTTTCCCTGGAGTGGACATCCAAACTTGAGGCTTTTTCAGACTTTGCTGATAGACTATTATGGTAAACCGATAATAAGCTATATAATGACATATTTCCGACTCTATATTAATATTCATTCATTAATTTTAAATATTAATTTTTTTTCGTTCCTCTATTCGTTTATTTTACCTTCATTTTTACACGACAGATAGTAATTTTCGTATTTTTTGGTAAACTTATCGGAAGTAATCTATATCCCGACTCGATCTAACGAATTTATTTAATAAATGTCTTTGCAAATCATCTCTTGGTCATCATTATTATCTTTCCCACGTGAGATCTTAAATGCCAGCATACTGAAAAAGATAAAGATGTTTTTTTTTTTCAATTCTTATTGAAGTTTCTATAAATAGTCACCATTTATTTTGCTAATCATATTTTAGACACCTTGCAAAATCTATAATTTTTTAACAAGATTTAATTGCTTCATAAAATAAACGAAGAAGAAATTAGAATATTTAAAAAAATATTTGATTATTTATATTTCCTTTTTATGCATAAACAAGGCATTGTAACAATAAAACACCGTCTGAAACTATAAACAATGTACTTACCAAAGTAATATGGTAGAAATCAAGGTAAATCCAGCCAATACAATGAATGATAATCCTCGGAAAATGTTAACAGTTTCGGAGTAAATCAAACCTCCAATTACAGATCCTAATACAACAGAAATATTTTCAAAAATCGCCAAACTTCCAAACATTGTACCTAAAGGAATTAAATGAATGACATGACGTTTTATTAAAATTTTCTCTGCTTTCTTATAATGTGCTGTATTAATTTTATGCAAGATTGGGTATTTCACATTCTTATCGTTTTTCATTACAGTTCATTTAAAGTAATCGACTATATGTATTGTAATTTGAACTTGTCTGCAGATGAGTACAATCATCGTGAGTACAGATACGTCCACCCCCTCTATACTATAGTAATACAAGTTATTCACTTGAATTTATTGTTTTACACGAAAACTGGACCTGCGTTGACAGTGCTTATCACATAATGGAAATAATGGTACTTGGATCAATTTGGGATAAAACTAGCTACAAATATTAAGCTCGCTTCTGGTATTGTTAAAACATTTTCAACCAGGATATGAACTAAAGCTGCAGTCCTCACGTTTTAACAGATCACAATAACACATTAACAATACACCTAAATGTAATTTTCTTGTCATATTATTAACAGATGTATAGGGTACTTTTTGGAATTTATTTAGAATGCAACTCATGGTATAATATTCAGTCCTAGTTGACGAATATCAAAATTTTGTACGAGCTTTACACACAGGTATAAATGCGAGCGAATCCCCAATCTATATTTATTTAAGTAATATTGAATAAACGATTGCTACCCTGTTTTTGCGCAGGAGTCAATTTCGACATCAGAGCTCTTATCATGGATCTGGTAGCTCTTCTAAATCCACCTGATATAGCGGCTGAAATAAAAATTTAAAACATGTTTTGCCACAAGTTTTTTTAAATATCTCAATATCAAATAATCATTAAAATGGTTTACAAGCAATATCATTCATAAATTAAGCTGAAGCCACCGGGAGTCACTTCTTACAAAGAGGCATTTACTTCACGTTCTATCGGGAGACTGGTTAATTAATTATCTAAGTAGATCTATCAATAGTTGGTAATGTAAGACAGTCATTTTATGAATGGTTATATTTTTACAAAACCCCAATTGATTATCGTCTACCTTGACTCTGTCATAAGGATGTGAAGTACAAAGATTGAATTATTACTCAAAGAGGGTATTTACTCTAAATGAAAAATATATGATTTGGTATGATTTTCATGTCAGTGAAATATATAATTATGGTGTTTTCAAATCATCAGCGGCACCCCTGTAACTCAAATGTGGCTTAAGCAGGCGTTTTGCGAAAAATAACATTTATTATAGTATCATTTACCATTCATGTAAATATTCAGTTGTGAATTTGTTTGACCAATAAAGAATCAATCATTTATTTTAATTGAATGTATATATCTCCCGGAAAAATGACATTTTTTTCAGGTAAAATTTTAAAATCCACTATTTGAGACTAGAAAACACTAAAATACCTTGCTTGTATCTATAGCAGAAGTAATTTGTCCGACTTACCTATATACAGAAAATAAGAAGACGGGGATACAGCCAGGATAATGTAATAACTAAGACTAGAAAGTGTTCCAAAAACAGCAATAAATTCGTCCTTAGTACAGATCTGCAGTAGTTTAATTCCTATTAGTGTCATACATTCAGTAAGAATGTCTTTGATGGTTTGAAAAACTGCGATTTTTACTGGTCCAAAGCAAAATGGTGTATCCATTAAGTAAAAAATTTCTATAACCGTAAATTTCCTTCCCATAGAAGAAAATACGAATGCAACTACAGCTGCAATGTATTTCCATTTGGAGGCTCTCGGGTTGGATGGGTCGTCTTTTACATAAAACTGCCATATTTCCTTCGTGTGTTTTATGTAACTGAAACTGGCAGAAGAACGTTTGTTGTAAGGTAAGGTTTCAGGAAGCGGGATGGTTACTACGATAAAAACCAACGTAATTACACAGGCTGTTGTAAGGGCATATTTATATCCCCATGCCGTCACTAAGTATCCACAGGAAAACGTTCCAAGTGAACTCCCTATTCCGATTACGAAGGTATACACAGCAATTAAAAATGATCTTGATGCCGATGGTGTAGAAATATCGGCAACGATTGCCATGGCAACAGAAAGTTGGGTAAACCATCCTCCACTGATACCGGCCACTAAATTACAGATTGTAAACAGATAAATATTCAAATTAAAATGTATGAAAATTGTCATGAACAATAGTTGCAATAATGTCCCACTTGATGCTAAAATGAAAAATGGTTTTCTACCTTTCGAATCGCTAAGAGAAGAAAACAGCGGTGCAGCAAACAAAACCGGAATGCTATAAGACAGAGTCATATATACTGACCATTCTGATACTAATGCTTGAACTACTTGTTCGTTTTGGTATTCCAGTGAACTTTGGTTGGTTTCACACAATGAAGAGTTGGACACATGATGAGACATGTTTGGAAATTTCATTTCTTGGAATGCCAAATGTGAATACTCGTTGTAAGCATATGATCCCATTGTGTATGAAAACGACAAACAAAACTGAATAACACATAACAAAAGAAATCTCCATGGAAACACTCTAGGTATATTTGCATCATTAGAATCATGTGATTTCTCCATTGGTTACTTGTCCAAGTGGCTAAACATTAGTTTTAAAATATTGACATTCACCTTTATCTTTTATATGTGTACATATTCAGATAATCAGTGAATATTTTAATATGATGTAAGCCTTGCGATTAATACGTAAGTTAAATGTACAGCTTTATCTTTAAGTTACATATCATTAAAAATTTACTTGGAGAATATATATATATACTGATGGTTAATAAAATTGGTACTGTTTTAGGGTTAGACAAGAGACAAAAATCAGTCATATAAAACTCAATGTACGGGAACTAACCAAGACAAATGATATATTACCGTGTTTTTACTACAATGAGTTACACGACAGGTGCCACTAGTGGAGTAGGAGCTGCTTACCCTTCATGAGCACCTGAACTGACCCTAGTTTCTGTGGGGCTCGTGTTACTCTACCTTTAGTTTTCATTGTAGTGTTGTGTTGACTATGTTTGTTTTTCTTTTTAATACGGTCTTGTCTGTCTTCTTATATACCGATTTTTGTCTGCGCCTTTGCTATCTTTGAATTTTCTTCCAACATATATATATTCAATGTATACCACAATTCTGTAATACTCTGTTTTCTGTAAATTTTTCGATGATTATGAAGCGTTGCTTAAACGTTAGTAAGACGCAGATAGTCAAACAAGATAGTTAACTGTGCCAAATTAACATTTAGGTAGAGGCGCAATGAGTTTACCAACATTATACAAATGAAAGCAATTAGACCTGTAAATATTTGTAATGTATACTTGTTAGATAACTGTTTAACAGACAATTTTTTTTTTTTATTATGTAAAATTTAACAGCATTGTGATATGAATGAAATTTATTTAATTGAAAAAGTTTCAGCGGACTACGTTTAAATGTATTAATCTTACAAGTAAAGTTACCATTCAATGTTAGATGAAATTTGTCCCTTGACTAATTAAAGCTCTGTAATTAAGTGAACGTTTCAAGCAGCCTGTGATAACCTTACACTTTTGTAGGATATATATTACGACCATTCAAGTCAAACACTTTAGTTTAGTGAAAACACAAGCACTTCGGACCAGTTGTGAACCGTAACCGTTGTGGTCGTATAATGTTTTGGACATGTCGGCGTCGGTGTTCATCATCAGTAAGAGGGGTCCCCGTCAATAAAACGGGCCAAGAAGTCATCTTTGTATCATTCATTTTTATAGACAACCCTGTTCAATAGTCAAATCCAGGTCCAAATACGATTATTAACATTACTTGTATTAGCTTTCGTTAATGTAAGATGTTAAGTAAGTAATTTAAAATATCTAGATCATTAAAGGCCAAACATAGTGTCCAAACATCTATAATTATTATTGATTTCATCAAACAAATCATCTTTTGTGGGATCTTTTAGCAATTTCGCCATAAACTTTGATTCATAACAAAAGAGAAATTAATCTGCAACGAGAGACGCACAGTTTGTACCCATCAATCTGTCGATAAACTGTTATAACACCAAATCTAATTGGAATCAAAGTACATTTCATATATCATAATGCGTCCCGCTAATCTATTCATCATTTATTTTTATCACCAAAAAGAGATTATATTTATTACAATTTATTATTGGATTATTCGTTAAGCATGTTTGTTATTTTACAATCAATGTAAAGTACGTTTGTGTTGATTATGCAAAATTTGAAAACATTCTTTATATTCAGCTTTGGCTTGATAAAAGTTTTGCCATCTTCAACCATCATGTTACTTTATCTGCATTGTGTATGGTTGAAAATGAAGTAACAAAATGTTTGTGCGCTGTTTCCGAGGCAATGGGTGGCCTAGTGGTTTATGAACTATCACCAATATTATTATTATATATTTCAATATAAACTCCACGCTATCACCAAGATTCATCATAACGATATGTCTGTTGGTTTCTTTTGGCGCTTCGTCTTCATCTACTAAGAGAATGGTCAATATGACTAATATATCACAAAACCTAAACCATATAATTGTACTTATGAAAGAAGGCCAGGAACTTTTAAACATATTTATAACAACAGAGCCGTCAGAGTTCTATTGAAAGAAAATGGGAAATCTTAAAAACAACCTTGACCCTTGCCAGAAGGGGAAGAATTGTTTATTCAGGTAGGAAGAGACACCCACTGTCACTTTCAACCTAGTCTAGACAATAAACTTATGCATTTTTTCGGCCTTTGTTCGAATAAACTGGAAAGCCTTGGAAATTGACCTCGAATAAACATTTAGCCCAAAATTGAGCATAGACTAAAAGAAATAACGAATTTTAATGCATGTAGCACTTTTACGTTAATAGTAGGCAGTTCCCCTATCTGATTTTAAAGGAGTAGGTACGTTAAGCCCCATATTTGGTCGACATTTAAGTTTTTGTGACACAATAATAATTAAGTTGTTGTGAAATGCTGTTTTGTTTTCAATAATTCATTCCTTACTATTTCTTGTCTACTTTCCGTCATTTCGACAGAATAAAAGAGTATATTTGACTATTTTGACAAGAATTTAACTTTTTCGGTAAAAAATAATTTTTGGAGGTGTTTTGTTCAAAATGGATATGATCGCACAAAAACATCACGAAGACATTTTTACCCAACATTTGAACTTGATAGATCTTTAATTGTGCAAAGTTTGTTTGTGATGTTTTTGTGCAATCTATATTAAAATAGACAAAATAGTATCAAATGTTGCATCAAATTGTATAATTTCTTAGTATTTTCACATTTAAAGCATTGTTATGTGTCGTGTGACCATTGTAGAACTAATTAAACTAAAAAATTCTGTTGGATTTTCTTTTTATAGACATTATTCAATACAAAAAATATAAAATAATAGATATGAGTCAATTTTCATTTTTTAGCCAAATTCTTGGGCCAAAAATGGGCCTTAACGACCCTTGTCCTTTGAGTAAAAACAGGGACAAACTTCATAAAATATGGTAAAATATGTAATTCCCCACCTACATTTTAAAAATGTGTCAATATTTCATTATGCCCTTATCAATATTATGTCCAATCTGCAGGCCATTTTGAACTTGCTGTTCATTTGCATTTAATTCATTCTTTTAATGTAGTTAAGCCTCTCCGGTACATAACTCCCATATAATTTTTCATATTACTATCCTCATAATTAGTTTAACCCCACCACATAACCGATGTGCCCATCCAAGTCAGGAATTGTGGTCATATGTTTCTCTTTGTTTAATGTTTTGTTAAATGTACATTTTTGATAATATTTAGGTAAGAGCAGTATTACTTTCCACATACATAATTTTTTATTTGGGGCAATTTAGAGCTTTACAAAAGGAGTGGTATTGCACCATTGTTGAAGGCCTTGTGGAGATTTCTTTATTTGTAAATTCACTCAGTTTTGCTAATGGTTTTAGTGCATTCTCTCTGACATTACCCCCCATATATTTTCATTTCCATACTATAAACAAAGATTTAAAAAATCAATCTACAAGTACAAAAAAATTTCGGTCTGACAAGATGAAAATGTGCATTTTGCAATCTGATGTGACAGTGACCTTAAATAATTATTTCCAATCAAAATAACAAAACCACCAATAAATTACACAAGCAGTTAAAAAAACACTAGGAAATCTTAAAACAAGCAAATTGATTTCAAAGTCTAGCAGACAATAAAACAATTTACAAGTAACAGAAATCTCTCCTTAAGACAACGAACCAATTAGCTACAACCACCAAATACATCAGGGTTGACAGTTGACAGCAGTTAAGGGACATAATTACACGTGAAACGAATATCTATGGCTGCCTATTAAGACAAGCGTCATTCAATTTACCATTAACAGACTCAATTAGGGCTGTATTCTGCCTCTCCGAGAGATAAATCAATGTCTATGAGAGCCATTAAGCAGTTATAATACCTCATAAAAGACTGCAAATTGGTATTCCTAACAGCAAAATGTACAAATATTTAGTATCTTTAATCAAACTATATGTTAGATTTTCTTTATCCAGGTAAGTAATGCAATAAATAGGCATGTTTTCCTGAAGAAAATATGGTTATAAAAACAACAAAGGTGTATATTTCCTTAGCTAGACCTATAGTCTATGGAGTTCTTTTGTCTTAACTGTTATTAGTTGTATATAATCATACCTTTTCCTTTTACTCACATGGTACCAGTCATACTTAAGACAACAAATGCCCATTAATTACTTAAACTTTAAATCCAACAATAAATCATATAGCAGACTTGTAATTATTTTTTTTTTGCTTCTCATGCTTACTAATAATAAATATTCCATAGAAAATGACAGAAATTCCCTTGTACATGCAAGGTCTATAAAGGATTCTGACACAATTTTATATTGTAACCAAAAACCTAAAATATTAATCACAAGGTCATCTTTAAATTAAAAAAAAAATCAATCGCCCATACTTGGTTTTTTTAATGGCTGCTCTAGGCTGAATTTTTTCTAATTCAATTTATACAAGAAAAATTTATCAGCCAAACGACAACCATAAAAACCTGAGTTTTTAAAATTTGAAAGGCAGAGACCGGGAATCGTAGCCATTTGACAGCTGATCGTAATAGCGTACTTTTGACCTCAAAACTGTAGAAATAATAGAAAAGTCATAATGGTTGGCATCTATACCTTCATAAGCATCAATTCAAACCAGAGAACAGAATGAGATATTATGTTCAAAAATGCAGATTTATTCTCCCTGACATGGATTACAAGTTAATAATAACATTTGTGTCACATACTGACATTTGCAAAATCTAATAAATCTCACTGCAGACAAGCAGAACATCAGTCTTCTGGGACAAATTTTTCATTTCAGTGTTTCCTCTGATCATTCAGGTTGACAATTCGGGTTGATCTGCCCAATATCTTACCATAAATTCATAACAGTACATCACCATAGTAATTCTTATTCATATACAATGTAAAAGGTGTTGGTTTCAGAACTAACTTAAAGATTGCTGTTTGAAATATTTTCTATGTGTTTGTATGTTTGTTTGGTTGGGATTTACACGAATTTAAAAAACATTTCAGTCATATTGCAGCAATCAGTTTTACTGGTGGAGGAAGACAGAGTACCCTGAGAGAATCACTAACTTTGGGCAGGTAACTGACAAACCTTAGCCAATGAAAAACAATACTTGCACTTGGCAGCTATGTCTGAGGTCAAATTGAGACTAAATAATAAAGAAGCTTTGTAAAGGACCTCTCATATTTGCTACCTGACAAGTTTGGTTTGGTTTGATTTAATTTAGAATTTTTGGAGGAGAACAAAAACAACAATCAGAAAAAAATTAAATATTCAATCACAGAAAACATAAATTTTAAGACCATTTGGATTAAAATAATGTCTTCTTTTTAAAAATTTTTGTTGTTTTGAAATGTTAAAATAACTGTTCATCTTTTTCTGCTTTATTCAATAACAACTAACCAATCTGCTTAATTCTGATTGAACTCACCATGTGATATATTCGAACTTGCCACTGTTTTGTTCTGTGAGAACTTACTGTTCTCTTTTGTTCAGTGGGAACTTAACATCCTTTTGTTCTTTTAGAACCTATCATTCTGGTTTGTTCTACAACTACTTCCCAAATAGATTTAATCTATGAGAACTTACCATTGCTGTGCAAGAACATCAAATACTGTTTTGTTATGTGCAAAACACTCTTGGATATGATTTTGCCAAAAAAGAAATAAAGTAGAAATAGGTTACCAGAAGAATTCTATGTGTATTAAAGGATGAAATACAGGAAAATCTCAGTTTCCAAAAGCGGAATTCTGCTAAACAGTGGAAAAAAACTTGTCTGCACTATGTTTTATTCTCTGAGAAGTCATTGTGCTCTTTTCCTCAAAAGGAACTTAATGCTTTGTTTCATGTGAACTTCCCATACTGTTTTGTTATGTGCAAACTTACCATTCGGTTTTGTTCTGTGAGAACTTTCTCCACCTGACGAACAAGAACTTCTGGATAGCGAACACCAACTACTCTATCTCCATTGTTAAGCTTCACTCTAACAACACGAATGGTCGCCTCTGATTTACTGAAACCAAGCATAACTTTAGATTATCTTTGATTTATGTAAAATCTTTCTATAACTGACACAGGTTTTCATTAGAATTTAATTATGTCCACAAATATAAGATTTTCTAGAAAAAAGATTAAAAGAAAGAATATGGAATAAAGCGCTTTGTACACTGTGAAATTAAAGCATTTACAATCAGTGTTAAACTGTTAAAATTAAGAAAAATCTTGCCTCAATAATAAACACAAATACAAAAAAAACAACAAAGCGAAAATGTGCCCCTTTGTGAAAGTGTGGTAAACAGATGTCCCTATCCAGATAAACTGGAAGTACACTTATGTTTGACCTGAAAAGGGGAGGCACGATTCAACTCACGCTGATGATACTTCAGGCCAACACGAATCATTTGAACATATACAACCCACGAAATCTTCGATCAAAATGGAACAACATACAAACAAGTGTAAAACTTAAGATTCTTTGCTTACCTGAGATTGAGTTTAGCAGAAAATCTGTTGAGTGTGGCTTCTAGTAAGGACATGTGTGATACTATACTACCACACAAGAGGTGCATCCTGTAACATCTGCTGCCCACTAGAAAATAAATTGTTTTATATTGGTTCATATAAAAATCTACTGGATCAAATGCTGTCACATGACAATCTGTAATTTAAGATATTGAATAAGGTAATAGACCTATGGGAAGGGGCGTAACTCTTGTAAATCTTTGGTAAGTTTGTGACAAACATTTTATATATATTATCTAATGTAAGCATCTATTTTACACAGATTTATTTTGATCTGTATCAATTGAATGCTTAAAAAACTGTTGATGAGAGTGGTACATAGGGGTCCCACACACGGACGTATGAGAAATAAATTGTCTTATCAAGAGAAACGAAAAATTAGAAAATGGCTTGCACATTGTATTTTGATCAAGACATGCGAAACACAACATATAACAAACCTCTAGCACAACAAAACATGTTATAAAAATCAGAAAAAGCATTGCACGAAAATAACTGTGTACCACCCTCATTGATGTAACGAAATATTATAAACATATTGCTGATTTAAAGAGTTATCTCCCTTAATCCAGGTCTACCTTCTTCATCAAATAATACTGAAAGGAATTTGAAGATACCAAAGGGGCAGACAGAAATCGTTAAGTCGAGGACAGACAAGACCATGGCCAACAAAATG
>JAULBM010299791.1:0-14924 GCA_032357055.1 Geukensia granosissima
ATATCATAACTATCAAATGTTTATATATATAAAAAATTAATGATACGCGATTTTAAAAAATATATAGAAAAACCGATATAACGTTTCTTTTTTTGATTAGTATATATAATTATGATTATTGATAAGTACAACATGCTTCTAGCATATAAACAGTTGTATATATTCGTTATGCCACTTATTAACCTTACAGATCAAACGATTGTTTATTTACCAGTATTGTGTAGTTTCATAATTTAAACCATTCATAACCTTAAGCATTGAAATATTAAGCCGAACACTCTTACCGTCTGTCCAAACAAATTAAAAATCTTTGATCACATCAATTATCACTAATCAATAATTGCATGTTTGTTTTGTCTTTTAATAAAAAAAATTGTTACAGACAAGCCAGGGTGTCTAGAGTTTCATAAATATTAGAGTGTGAAGTTTAAACGTAAAATTTTAAACTATTATATTAAGAATTACGCATGAAATGTAAACGCAAAAATTATTTGCCATCAATATCTACAGCGCGAAAATAAAACTCGAAAAATATGTTCCACATTTTGGGCTTAAAAATCGCGCAAATTTCCCCCTGCGAAAATAACCAGCTATATGGTTTGGCTGCTGAGAAACTTTTGGAAAGGCGGTCCTTATAGAGTTTTTTCAGAGAATAATTAAGTAAACGATATTTATGTGGGACGTGGAAGTGATTATTTATCCTGTATGCTTGCAACATTTTCGCTTTTGCCCTTTTCCCCTGACAACAAGCGCGTCTACAGTTTTTCAACACTGTGCGACCTGAGAAATTGCTTTCTTTCCTTTTCATCACAATGTTGTGTCTGATTTTTTGCAGCCTGTATGCTTTAATATCCTCCGTACTCTATTAAGTATCAAGTGCTCCCTTCCTTCACTTTATCAGTAAAATTTTTGTCTGCATCTTTTTTGCATAATGCCTTTTTATTCCAATTTCTTCCATCAAGCCACAATGAATAACAAATAGTTCCACTCGTTCGAGTTGGATGTTTATCGTTTATACAAGTTTGATATTTGCATACCTCAATAATAAATGTATTTTTTTAGCTTCTGACAGGAAAATGGTTGAACTTTCCATTTGCGTTGTAAAAATAAACATGGAATCCGTAACGGACATGGGATATTGGAGTTATCATTCTAAGCTAAGTAATTAAAGAAATTACGACATGAAAGTCCATAGCGTAAATATTTATAATTATGTCTATTGGCTGGCGAATGTCGGCTAATAGGTCAAACGTTTCGAAAAATTCAATCTGCATATTAAGTAGTACAGATTTACGTCGCAGGAACTTAAACTGTTTTTTTTTTCAGGCAAAGTAATTAAGACAGAACTCTTAAAATATTATTTTATTTCACATCAATTTTTGGTCGTCACTCGATTAGTTTTTGACATACCTATTGCACAAATATGTATGTTCTTGTTTTTAGATTTTGACATGTTTAACTTCATGTTAGTGTTTTCTTATTTAACTATGTTTAAATCTCACTGTTTTGTGAATTGGTTCTAATACTTCACGTATTGCTTGCTTACACCATAACGACATTAACATTTTTATACAACCTTGATAACATTGGAATCCCGGACTATAAAACAAATATTTCAGAGGGCAAAATAGATGCTAGTATAACATTTACTTGTCTTTCCCTTCAAGTACAACATCTGATAACTGCTAGCAAAATTGTCATATTTTTTCGCCAATTAAAAGCTATAAATAAACTGATTCAATACTAAGCTCTTTGAAAATCGAGTTTATCAACTACTCTCTCTCTCTACCTTTGTCCTTATTACCTTTTAAGGATTTAAATAATTCAAACGGGCTGTGCTTCTTCTTCGGTAGTCGTGCCTTATGGCTTACCTTGTTCCTGCTTTCTTGGTTTATTTTTAATTAATATTTTTACTTTTTATCACACAATTTACATATATAACCTAATAGTTTTCATAATCTAAGTTTTAACGGATATGTTGCTTTGTTGTGGAATCTCCATTTGATGCCTAGGCTGTTGTAGTAATGAAAGTAGTTTACTATCCTCTTTTTCTTTTGCTATCGATATTGCAGTTCTACCATAAAGGTCAGAACATTCAATATTAGCTGCATATTTAATTAAGAGTTTTATAACCTCAACCTCGATGATTTTATTTTCGCATGCTACTAATAACGGAGAAACTCCATCAACTGAAGTCTTATTAACATCTGCTCCATTCTCCACAAGCATTTTAATTATTTCTATGTGATTCCGTTTGCATGCTTTGAAGAGCGGTGTCAAGCCATCATTTGTAACTTTATTAATATTTGCTTTATTTTTTAAAAGTTCATATACAATTTGGTAATTTCCAGTTTCACATGCTACATGTAAAGGAGTTTCACCTTTATTTGTAGATATATTTATTTCTGCATTGCTCTTTATCAACCGGAGTACAATTTTGTTTTGTTTGTTACTGCAAGCAACTAGTAACGGCGAAATTCCATCGTTGCTACAAGCATTTACTTCTGCTTGATTTTTTAAAAGTAAATCAACAATATCAGCGTGACCTTTCTCACAAGCAATTATTAATGGACTTTCTCCTGTATTTGCTGCTATATTAACATGTGCTTTAGTTTTGAGTAACAAATAAACTATTTCGTGATAACCTCCAAAACAAGCATTATAAAGGGGGGTTTTCCCATTAACGGAAGTCTTGTTGACATTAGCTTTAAAATTTAGTAAAAGGTCCACCAAAGAAAATAGTCCTTTACTGCATGCCTCGAGGAGTGGAGAAACCCCATCGAATGACGATAAATTACTATCCGCATCCTTCTTCAATAAAATTTTAACGATATCCTCCTGTCCCTTTTGACAAGCAAGCAACAGTGGAGATACATTAGTTCTTGAGCACAAATTGATATTTGCATTCTTTTCCAATAAAAAACTTACTACATCACAATGGCCAGCTGCACAAGCTGAGTGAAGTGGAGACCATCCGTCTTTTGTGCAAATATTAACATCGGCATTGTGTTTAAATAATTCTTGAATTATTTCAATATACCCGCCCTTGCAAGCAACAAACAGAGGTGATTCTCCTTTATTTGTAGATAGATTTGCACTTGCATTATGAGTAAGTAAACATTTTACAATATCGCTGTTCCCTTTCAAGCATGATATATAAAGAGGTGTCATTTTCTCATTATTTGATAAATTAATGTCTATTTGTTTCTTTAGAAGTTCTTTTACAATTTCAACATTTCCACGATCAGATGCTGAATATAAAGGTGACGACCCGTCATTACGACACAAGGTAGCATCTGCACTGTTTGTAAGTAACAAATTAACAATCTTTAAATGGCCTTCTTGACAAGCAATAAACAACGGGGTTGTTCCATTTGTTGTTGAGATATTTAAATTTATGCCTGGGTATTCAAGTAATTTTTTAACTATTGGCAAATGTCCATTTTGAGAAGCAATATAAAGAGGGCTCACCATAGCTTTCGTACAAATGTTTGGATCTCCACTATATTCAAGTAAACTCGCGCAAATATCCTCATTTCCATTTTCACAAGCGAGAAAAAGAGCAGATACTCCATCTGATGATTGAATATTTACCTCTGCCGTAGATTTAAGTAAGAGCGAAACCATTTTCAAATTTTCGTTCTGTGTTGCAATCATAAGTGGTGATATTCCGTAGGATGTACACTGGTTTGAATCTGCACCTTCTGATAACAAATATTCTACAAGATAAAAATTACCTGATTCGCAAGATACCAATAATGGTGATATTCCGTCAAAGTCACTCTTCGTTAAGTCTGCGTGAACACTTACAAGTTCTTTTACTATGTCGATGAAGTTCTGCTGACATGCTATTAAAAGTGCGGTTGAACCGTCATATCTACAGTGATTAACATTTATGTCATATGTTAATAACCACTTAACTATAAGGGCATATCCTCCAAAACAGGAAAGTGTTAATGGGGTCTCTAATAGGGATATATCTTTTCTACCTACCACAGTGGAAATCTCATCTTTTTCAGAAGCATATGAAATAAATTCCTTTTGAAATTGAATAGAAACCATATTGCAGTTTGTGAATACTTCGACAATTTCGCCTTTTAACCATTCATTTGTAAGTCTCTGAATATAAGTTTTTTGTTTTGTTTCTGGAATGGCAATTTTATATGAATGTGTGGTTTTTTCCTCCTGGGTGAATACTTCGACAATTTTGCCTTTTAACCATTCATTTGAAAGTCTCTGAATATAAGTTTTTTGTTTTGTTTCTGGAATGGCAATTTTATGTGAATGTGTGTTTTTTTCCTCCTGGGTTATATCGATAATTAATCTGTGACTCAACAATGATATATCACCATATTCAATAATGCAGTCGATTATTTCACGTCCATAATAACAAGCAAAAAAATCAAACAAAACATCGTGTTTAATAAAGTAAATTCCATTTTCCTTCTTAACGATGGTATTAAGATTGTTTTCTAGTTGACTGCACAAATCTTTCTTGAACAGTTTCGCCGGATGATTGCACGCTTCACATGTTTTTTCAAAAATAATGTGAATGTCATATGGCACTTCGTCTATAAACCATGCCTCTTCCAAATGGTTATTAAACATTACACACAATGCAAAAGCACAGTACGTAGCTCTAGAATTTGTAAAGGTGTGATTCAGAATGTTTTCATACACACGCTGAGGATTTTTACAAAAATACTTAAATGGTAAAACTGAATTATACATGTATAAATTAATCAATAACGGTAGCATATCCTGATAAAACCAGACATAGTTGTAACCCCGCTTTGCACAGGACTTTAAATGTTTACGATATATTTCATTTAATTCCTCTTGATCAAACCGTAGTTCATTTGTTTGAAGATCGCATGCAATTGAGAAAAAAGGTGTCAACTTTTTAAATCTCTCGTCTCGAAAAACTTCATGATGACACGAAACTATCATTTTACTATCACTGTTTTTCATAAAAAACGATATCTCTGATAAAGTGTTTCTCCACAGCATTACTTCATATAGATCAATAGTGTTTCTGCCACAGACATTTTCTACTACGAATAATGTTTTTTGTATCTGGTGATTAAATTTGAGGATATAGTTGGGATTTCTAACAGGAATAATATGATATCCTTTTTCTTCAAACGTCAATGCAGTGTGTCGTACAATTGAAGTTGTTCCGTTACCGGGTATTCTTAATACAGTTATACATAAATTATCTTGAAGGCGTCTAATAACAAAATTAGAAGCTTTAGTACTAACAAACATTTCATCAGTTCTTCTCCATTCCTCAAGGGTGGCAGTTCTTTGATCTGAAATTTTTAAATACCTTTTCATCTGGGAAAAATACACCTGAAGACTTTTATGAAAATATATTTTGTGAAATCGAAATCTTTATAAATTTTACAAGTGAATTTTTGAATGTCGGAAGTATTAGAATGAAAATTTCTTATCCAGGAACCAGCGGAAGTCATTCAGGTGAACCCACTTTATTTCTGTAATAATCTTCATTTGAAAGTAGAATTTGTATTTTATTTGTTAATTTTCTTGAATTGAATGTTAAACCTCGTCCTCAGCCTTTATTATTCATGTTATTTCTCGTATAATTCATGAAGCAATATGGTAAAAAGTGGTGTACAATTTTACAATCAGATGTGCCTCATAAATTTAAAGTTCCTCTACAAAACAAATTAAATGTGCTGATCCAGCCTTAATGAACTTACTGTTTAATAAAGACATTTGTTTTTCATCAAATGTTTCTAAAAACTTTGTGCGTTGAACTTGGAATTCTGTCTTCTTTCCAACTATATTATTTGCACCTAAATAAAAACAAAAAATCGTGAAAATAATCTCTAAGGTGTCATTTAAATCATTGCTACGGTTGATATGAAAAATTTACCATGTGCACATGAATACAGGTAAAGATCTATCCGAATTGTCAGGTGATCATATTTTAAAGGAGTCTGGACATCTGATCAAACTTAGTGTTTTTAAACAGAACTAAGTAAAACAAAACATCCCACTTGCACTTTGATGACACAAACCGGGCCGCACGGGTATAATCAAGAAATTAGCGAAACCGCCCGACAATTAATAAGCTAGTAGCCGATTGAGGCGACTACGTCACACTTGCCAAAACAACGACGTTTGGTGCCATTTTCATTAATAACTTTTCTTCTTTCAACTGAAAAAAATATTTCAGTTAAATTGACTGCGACGAAGAACTTTCTACGATTCCCGTTGACAGTATCAAATAGTTGAATTTCATTTTCAACCAATAATTTTTTTAGAAAATAAAAATATTGTTGAGATCGCAAATGATATACATATTTATAAAGCATTAAAAAACAAGGGTCGTTATGGACCATTTTTGGCCAAAGAATTTGGTTAGAGAATGAATATTACCTAATATCTATCATTTTATAATTTTTGTATTGGATAATGTCTATACAAAGAAAATCCAACAGAATTTTTAGTTTAATTAGTTCTAAAATGGTCACAAGACAGATAGAAAATGCTTTAAATGTGAAAATATTGAGAAATTTATAAATTTGATGCAATAAATTAGATTGCACAAAAACATCACAACCAAACTTTTCATAATTAAAGACTTATCAAATACAAATATTTGGTTAAAATATCTTCGTGATGTTTTTTGTGCGATCATATCTATTTTGAACATAACAGCTCCAAAAAAACGAGTATTTTTAACGAAAATGTTAAATTCTTTTCAAAATAGTCAAGTATACCCTTTCATTTTGTCGAAGTTAAACCAGAAAAAGTAATGAAATATTAAAAGACGATTATTAAACAGCATTTTCACAACAACTTATTATTGTGTCAGAAAATCTAAATTTTGGCCAAATATGGGCCTTAACGTACCTATTCATTTGCACATGACCGAATTTTAAACTTAAAAACATACTTTAAACCAACAAAGTCTCCAAAGTAATATATCTCAAAATTAACACATGTTTTCCGGGTTGATTCGACTTGAAAATATACGAAAAAAAATAACAATGTAGACCATACAGCGAACTTAAAAACAAAAACGATAAATCTGAAAAACCGCCGTTATTTGTCATATGATCCTAATCTTCGAAAAATAGTCAGAACACTTGAATTTACCGAATTAGGATGATGAATTGTGAAAATTTAGGCGATAATTGACATGATAAAATTGAAATAAAAAATAATAAAATCCTAGTGCAGTCCTAGATTTTATAAATCAAGTAGAAAATACATTGTCAATTTTTGCCATTCTTAATTTTTTTCAATTTGTTCCTTTCCTATAAAATCATGTCCATCAAACAAATGTGGTTCGTGGATGATTGTTTTTATCTCGTTCAAACTGCTTTTCAATCTTGGAATCATAACTGAGCTAAAGTATCGGCCGGATATATACTAAACTCTTTGGCTTTGAGCATATACTAAGTCTTTTAGGCTTAAAGTTTATTTGGATCTAAAGACCCCCACCCCAAAGAATTTGCATTGTGTACAAATGAATCATGCCAATCAAAATTTATTGTTTCACTCCTCAAGATCGTTTTTGAAATGACAAATTGTGTTTATAATCCTACCCTTTACACAGGGAACCCATCGTGTGGTTATAAAAACAAAATACAACCCACTATTTCATATTGATATTGCTATGTTATTACACTAGAAAAATAATGTAAATAGCCAAACTGACGTCACACCACGTGTTACCTCAATATCAGATGGAAAATATGCATACTGGGTCAATCAAGGTTAAGCTTGTAAACTTAAGTTCTAATCAGACTCCCTGGTGACTTACACACATAATTGTAGTAGTTGCCTTGTATTATAAGATGAAAGGATTAATTACAAGTAAATTTTTGTGAAGTGTCCAGACTCCTTTAAATATGCCATACAAGACAAATAGCTGAGCTGATGGATGAATTCTCTTTGACCTCTACTTTAATAGCAGTCGTTTAAAAAAACATATTAACCAGTATTGTTTGAATATATCATGTACATCGAATTGCGCTTTGCTATAAATGTGCTTCAAGAAGTTGTATCTAATGGGTACCATTAGAATTAGAACTTATAAATTGTAAGGGAAGTACAACGGAAAGAAATAAATCCTTTCTATGACAAATCAACGATGTTTGATTTAAAATTGAGTGCACTTATTTTAACGAATTACTGCAATTTCAGCTAATGTCAGAAAATTCAATTTGAAGTTCAATTGCATTGAAGGACAAACGCTTGTAGATTAATTTCTGAACCTTCGGTAACATTCCAGCTGCCCAGGTGTGTGGTGTAAATATCTCTAGAATATGCGTGTTTTAAGACCATATGTCCTACACAGCGCATTTCTAGAAACGGCTGGGTCGTTGACATAGGAACGGAAGAAGTCGAATTTTCCTTTGAAACTGCAGAGTTAACCATAAAATGGACTGTTTACGGTTAGTCTCTTATTTTTATAATGTTCGCTTTCTCCGTCATTGTAATTCCATGGAACCTTCTTTTAAGAACTGATTTATACTTCAAAAGCGATCGTCGTGCGACTGACTCTGGGTGTTTATATTGGTTTTAGTTTGTTTATACTATTAATGCCAACGCAAATAGCGCGACATGGTCCGGTGAATTATAAATGAGCCCTTACTCTGAAATTCTGAAAAATGGACTATGCTGGTGTGTCTTTTAGGAGACAGAAGGTGCTTATAATATAAAAATAGGAGGTGTGGCATGATTAGACTTCCGGACATACTATGTTTTACCCCGGTTTTATGTTGGGATCCGCATTGTTTAAGTTTGTATGTTTATTATTATTGGTTGCGATGCCCGTCGACTTTTACCTTCTTGTCTGGCTTCTCGGTTTTCATTCGCTTTCTTTTTCATTTTTTTAATGCGTATATTTTATACAGGTGTTTGATATACTCGAACTGGTTTGAGCTTGTTATATTTCACTGCAATTTAAAAGATTATTAATTTATGGATATCAACAGATGTAAATAAAATAATTAATTGTTCATATGGAAAAATCTACCATCAGTAGCTGTAGAACGTTCACCTATCATCCAAACTCCTCTTCGTACGTCAGCAGTAGTAATCTTTATATCTGTCAGTGTGTCTTGAATTCCTAAGTATAAAACAAATACATTCATCACAACCCATGTTTTCTTTGACATCTAATGATATTTAAACACTAAATCCAATTGGACGTGTTTAAATTGACACCATTGTGATGGAAAACTTGGTTTCCTTATCGGTTACTTTTAGGTTTTTAACTAGCAGACAGCAACTGCGAGTACACTTTTGAAGTTTTTATTATATTTGTTATTGGTTTCCATTATCGATCTCAAGTGTTAATTCATTTCAACCGATTTTTATAGTGTGTTTTTCATTGTTGTTTTGTTTCACAACTGTCCCAGGTTAGGGGGAGGGTTTGGCGCTCACCAACCGGTTTAACCCCACCAAATTATGATGTGCCTGTCCCGTGCCAGGAGCCTGTAGCCCAGTGGTTGTTGTTGTTTTGTTTTGTTGGTCATTTGTTGTTATATGTTCACCATTCTTGCATGTCTAGCTTTAGATTAGGTCGATTGTCGTGTTGTATGTATAGTTTCACAATTTGCATTCCGGGGCCATTTTAGTAAATATAATGCACATTCTCGCCACGATATGGCTGAAATGCTGCCGACGAGGCGTAAAACACCAATCAATCAATCAATTATTCCGGGGCCTTTTACAGCTTCCGTTATGGTATGGACTCTGGTTCTTTGTTGAAGGCCATAATGAACCTGTAGAAGTTAAAATTCTACTGTCACTTGGTGGGTGGCTGTCTCATGGACAATCATGCCACATCTCCTGTTTTTATTTGGTAACGTCGAATTTTCTGTTTGCCAATTGTGCATTCTCTTTCATCGGAATCTAGGTTTTATAACCCTGATATTAATTTTTTATAAGAAAGAATATGGAAAATATTTAAAAAATCCACATCTTTTCTGAACTGTGAACTGCATAATTTCTCGGTAAGAATTTGTTTAAGTTCAATAGATTTCCGTGGGGCACGAAACAAGTCCTTTAAATAATAGTGCCTTTTATTTCTTTCTTTTATCAAACAGATCGTAGACAAAATGGAAAAAAAAACGAATGAAAATGCCTTCTTTAATCTGTGTACGAAGCGCTTTTCTGGAATAATCTTCATCCGGTAATCTCGGGACCAAATGTTAGAGAACAGGTATTTACATACCTTTTTATAGCAATTTTGTGATCAGACTAAAAATAATATCATTATCAATGTTAAAATATGTACACTGTATCTTTTGAACATACATTTAAAACAATAAGAGCATACAACTCAAGCACTGTCAAGCTTTTTACGACCTCCACACAGCACTCCATAATAAAAATATAAGAATTAACAATATTTGAAGATTATTTATATTTATTTGCAGCTGTCGCAATCTATAATACAAATGACAAAATAACCTGGGAAAATGTGTCACGTTTTAGTTATTACCTTCATTTGTTCTTTTATATTCATTTTATGTTAGTAGAAGAAGGTTTTGTGGTAAAAATGTTAAAAATTTTGTGGCTTTAATTTCTGTCACAAATTCTATAAAAGTCTTTAAAAACCAAGAGATTTGCCTGGCCAAATTTATACATAATTCTTTAATTCTCTGTTGAATTAGGAAATCATTAGCCTCAGTCCTGCTTTTACCATCTGCTGGCGATGTTTACACATTAATTTTATCTTGAGCGATAGCATTATATGTTCTATTTTTATATTTTGTATTTTTCCGATTATTGAATTTAAAACGTTAGAAATAAGATGACCAACTTTACATTGATTACTTGAATTAACAGTCCTTTAAATAGATCATTTAAACAGACAAAGTTAATCTTTTTCGACCTTCAAGCCTGAAAGCTATCAAATTCCATCGATGTGATTTAAAAAGCAACATAAAAGCATAATGTTATTGAAACAGGTTTATGGAAGTATGCACTAAATATAAGTTTGGTAACAGTCGCAGTTTTACCATTTGTTGATCTACAAAAATGTACAATTATTTCGACTGACTAAAAGAATTTAATGCAATGTGCGTTAAATTCCGTTATCGCTGGGATTACTGCGTTCTGTCCATTACAGCAAATTGTTATCAAAAGTGTCTTTTGGGTCATTAGCGCTATAGTGATGAATTACGTCATCGCTGGCAATTTCCTTTCTCTACAGAATTCTGGACGTGGTGGTTGAAAAATTGCTCTGGGAAAATTTAAAGTTTTAATCTGAAGGAATCCTTAACAATATATTAAGAAAACACATCGATTTAAGCTGCATTGTGTTTACAAATAATGGTTACTACTAAAAAATGCATTATAAAACACAGTTGTCAATAAATCATACAAAAAATCGGCGAAGCAAAAATTTATTGTCACATTGCCACATGTATGATTTGCAATGGCCAAGGTCTCAAAATTTTTAATTTCAAATACTGGTTTAAAACATTGACTTCAATATAATTGAGTTTTAATTATTAAACGTCCAGAACAAGTTTAAATTGCTTGGGCATGCAAATATAGTTAAGGTGCATTCCGTACACGATTCCCATTACAATTTTAGTAAAACGTGCGGCAGCCATTTGTTCGTTGATGCATACAGTAATTTTCAAAGCATCCCCTCAGTTTTATTTTGGAAAATTAACACGTTAAAGAAAATATTTGCAACATCAAAAGTGTCTAGAGTAAATTCATACTTGGGAATGAAATGAACCGGGAATTGAATCATATCCATTCCAACTTGGGACAAAAATTAACAATGTCTGAATCTTAAGAGCGCTTACAGAAATGAAAATGATCAATATCCAATACTTGTGCAATCGAAGCAGAGCCTTTAAGAAGTAAACAAAAATTTTACTGGTATATTAAGGAGGGAATTATAACTCGAATTTAAAGAAAGAAAAATAAAAAATCCAGGCGATATTCTGGAGGAATTAATATTTTTGCAAATAATGAGTATAAAAATGGTATTAAACCATTAAAAAATAGCCATAGTGATATAGTTTGGGTTAAACTTGACCATATGTTTTTAATACTAAAAATGATATATATTTAGCTACAGTATACATCTCCCCAGAATATTCAAATGGACAAACTAATGATATTGAATTTCTTTATTCTGTTTTACTAAATGATGTTCAATCATATAGCCGATTAGGCGATATAATTATAAAGGGCGATTTTAATCCCTATACAAACACAAAGCCACATTTTATTGAATTTGGCTCTGATTCAGAGCGTTTAAATGTTGATGACTTAAGACATAATGTTGATATCTTTACACCAAGAAATAATCTTGACCACAAACACTTAAATAATAGTGGCAAATGTTTGCTCAATTTTTGTAAAGAAACAAAAATGAGAATAATGAATGGTAGAACCATAGGGGATGTTAAAGGTAACTTTACTTGTATGACATATAAAGGATGTAGTGTTGTTGACTACATATAAGTGTCAGAAAATTTGTTAAATTCAGTTGGATATATTAAGGTGTGTGACTTTACACAATTTTCAGACCATTGTCCTATCAATTGTGCTTTTTTATCAATTTCCTTAGACCATATGATAACCCACTGTTATTAGACCCACTACCGGGTAAATTCATTTGGACAAATGATGCATTATCCTCATTCAATAAAAATATGCAAAGTAGCACTTTTGCAAACAAATTAACTGAGTTCATGAATACTTCCTTTGAAGCTTTGGATTGTGAAGCAATCACTAATTCATTCTATCTTAATATATTGTGCTAAACAGTCTGCTAAATTTGTCATAAAATATCCAAGGAAAACAAATAACTCCAAAGTAATTAAAAAACCTTGGTTCTCACAGTCAATTTCTGAATTGAGAAACTCAGTCACCAGTTACTTGAAATTAGTTAATAAGTCACCTGAAAATGGTCATTACAGGAAAATGTATTATACCTATCAGTCTAAGTATAGGAGACTATGCAAGTATGAAGAAAAATAATATGAAAATAATTTATTTACTGAAATTAGTAATAACATAGATAAAAACTCCAAAACATTCTGGAATTAAGTGAATAAACTAGTCAAAATGAATAATAAAGCTTCACATGATGATATCCCTCATCAAGATTTTTTACACTTTTTTTCAAAAATTAAACAAGACACATTTAACTAATAATGAGTTGCAAAAAAACATTATTCACAATTTTGAACAAGCTATGAAAAAGCTTGATGATGTAAATTCAGACGATGACATTTTTAATAGTGAAATCATTGTACAAGAGATAAGCAATGCTATTAGAATATTGAAAATGGGGGAAAGTGCATCCACAGATAGGATCTCAAATGAAATGTTAAAATATGGTGGAAACACTTTTCTTAATCCCCTCAAAAAGCTTTTTAATTTTATCTTCTCAAATGGTACTTTCCCTCGTTTTTTGGAATGAAAGCCATCTAGTTTTATTACATAAATCTGGTAGCAAGATGGATCCAAGTAACTATACAGGAATTTCTATTACCTCTAACCTTGGGAAGCTTTTTAAAAGGGTCATTTATGAACGACTCATTTTATACTGTAATAGCAAATCACTCAAATTGGGTTTAAAGAAAACAGTAGAACTGCAGATCATATTTTTTCAATTGAAACTATAATTGACCAATATAAAATGAAAAAAAGAAAAGTTTTTGCTGGGTTTATTGATCTACGAAATGCATTTGACACCATTTGGTGTATTGGACTTTTTTATAAATTGTAACAGTCAAAAACACCCACAAAGATTTTTAATAATATATTTTCTATGTATCATAACACTTCAAACAGGATAAAATTTCAAAGTGGTTAAAGCAAAACATTCGAATCAGAATGTAGTGTCAAGCAAGGGGATGTTCTAAGCCCCTTACTGTTTAATATTTTAATGATGATATAACCAATGAGCTTAAAAAAACAACTGTGACCAGGTGAAAATCGGCATCAATTCTATAAATTGCTTATTATATGCTGATGATATAGTATTATTGTCTGAAACCAAGCAAGGTTTACAAAACTCACTTAATGTTATTAGTAATTATTGTAATGTTTGGAAACTTCATGTTAATGTCTCAAAGTCCAAAGTTGTTGTTTTCAACTCCAGTGGTAGATCACATACCAATGAGTTACATTTAACTCTGAAGTTTTACAAACTGTTTCAAGTTATTGTTACTTTAATAGGTGTTATGCTTCATTTCAATGGTAATTTTAATCTAGCTGTGTCAATACGCACAGAGAAGGCTAGAAAAGCATAATTTAAAGTGAAAAAATCAATTGGTCTTGACCACCCTTGTAAATTAGTTAGAAAAACTTTTTGATTCTATAATAAGCCCCATTCTTTTATTTTGTAATGAAATATGGGGTGTAGATATAAGTCCATCTGATAGCTCTATGGTATAAAAGTTTCATGTGAAATTCATAAAAGAAATACTTGGAGTTCATTGTAAAACTACAAATGTTGCTTGTAGATCTAAATTAGGTCGACTTCCCATTCGGTCCAAGATAATGTCTTCTAGTATTAAATTTTTAAATCATATCATATCCTCAAAAAATACTCTGGTTTTTAAGCTTTCCAAGCAACTGAAAAAGATAACCCTTGGACAAACAAAATTTATTCCTTTATAAAAAGGCGTGGATTTCCCTTTTTAGTCAATAGCAAATATCTTTTCCAGAATCAAGCAGAGAATTCAGGATCAATATATACAGGAGGAGTTATATAAAATTTCACAATCTAACAAATTGAATTTTTTCGGAGAATAAATTTTATGAATAAACGTAGCTATTACGTTGACAGGCGCGGATTCAGGCGGGGGCGCACCCGGCGCCCCCCCCCTAAAAACGAAAAAATATAATTTTTTTAGTCTTAATTTTCGTGATTTCTATGAGCTTCCGGGGGCTTCGCA
>JAULBM010299801.1:0-14923 GCA_032357055.1 Geukensia granosissima
CTTCTACTTATTTCTTTTTATAACATCAAACACCAGAGAAGCGCGGGGATGTGCAGCGTGGCTGCTTCGACTAGTTTAATTTATGAGTTAGGTGTTGAGAGGACACCTGACAATCCAGCTCACACAGCTACAACACTATCAAAAAAGGAGATTATTGATAATCATATGTCAGTTTGTCTTCCTTTGGGGTTTCCAATAATATTGAGGCCTATCATCTTCCTTTACTGTATTGGATATCAAAGCTACACAAGTGTCCTTACAAGCCGCTCACAAAGCTATAAACTTCAACACTTACTACTATCAAGAGGGGCCGCCAGAAATACTGCGACACCAACTATGCAAGAAGTGGCATAAATCAGATGTGGATTCTAAAGAAATCTAAAGACTTGATGGAAATTTTAAATTCAACATCTCCTTCCTCGTGTAACAACATCAAAACATTTGACTTTTCCAAACTCTATACAGGAATATCACATGCACTTCTCAAAACAAGACTTAAAATTTTATATTTATAGTTGCTTTCTCAAAAAGAACTGAGAAAGACGATACAAATACATCGTTGTTGGTAGACCCAAAACATACTTCGTCAACGGAACACAAAATCAAAAAACAAATATACAGAGTAGGATATTACAAAATGTTAGATTTCCTAATTGAAAACATCTTTGTTCAGTTTGGTGGACGAGTTTTCCAGCAGACGATCGTGGACAATGCACGATTTTGGTATTATATTCACCTTATCTACCCAAATGAGCTTGAAATTTAAGCTCATTTGCTTCATCACAACAGACACTCCAAAGTCTGCCTCATTCTTTTATCTTCATCTCGAATTAGACAATGGAGGAAGGCTTCACACTATACTTTATGACAAACATGATGACTTCAACTTTTCAATAATCAACTTTCTGTTTATCAGCAGTAACATTTCATCTGTCCCGGCGTATACATCTCACAGCTCATACGTTTGTCAAGAGCATTTGTCCAATACAGTGATTTTGTATACAGAGCTGGGTTGTTGACACAAAAACTGCTCAGACAGGAACTCCAGCAATTTTAACCACAATCGTGTCGGCCGGTATGGAATATCCGTTTCACAGGAATTCGAAGATACCAAAGCGGCAGACAGAAATCGTAAGTCGGAAGACAGACAAGACCATGGCCAACCAGATGACAGACATTTTCCTGCGAAGGCAAAACAGGTTGTTCGATTTCTCCGCCCGGAGGTTGTGATCCCATTAAACCTTCCCATTTATCCTGATATAACTAATACCGGATTGGAAAATGGACGATGCGGCGGATGTCATTAAGAGAGGCAGGAACTGCTTACCCTTACGGACTCACCTGAGATAAATCCCGGTTTTTTTGGTGAGGTCTGCATTGTTCCCAATATGTGTTTTTAGTTTTTTACGTATAAATGTCAAGTCCCGTCTTGTTCGTGTTCTCGAGATTGCCGTGTATGTCCACTTCCTCCTTTTGTCTGGCCATTCGGCTCTTTCACGAGAGAAAAGAGAACCAGAAGCAGCAGCAGCCGAAGAAGAAGTTAATACTTCTATATCCTTAATAACAGTTTAGGATAAATCTGTCTATTATAATATATATTGCGACGTGCAGATGAACAAAAAGTGGTACTTATAAACGCAATACGTCTTCGAAGAGAGTCAACTCTGTCAGCTGATAGGCTGATTTAGCCATAGGAATCAGGGTCGCATGATGCTGTCTCTCATGGAATATGCATAAAACAAAATATCATCTTTTATTTCACGTGACATTTCGGTTTGTTGGTAACAAAAAAGTTTGTCATAGATTAACATTGAAAAATGTTTGCTTTAAAAATCGCACACCTTGAAAATCCAATAGATGTTTAATAAAAGTATTTAATAGCTATTTTTGCGTTTTGATGGCATTTTCACTACACACGTCCAACTTTAATTTAACTGCTAGACACTAATGTTTTTTAGAAGTTTTGCAATACGCTTTATTTATACGTATTTCTTTTCTGCATTGAATATCTAATAGAACACTAAATTTTTAAGGCGTATGAAGGTATATCCGATGAAGGACCCATTATCATGAATCTGACCAAAGTCGAAGGTCGTGAAATACCAGCTGTTTTGTCTGTTAACACCAGTGTAGCTTTCATCACGTTTACATGGATTCAACAATTAACCGAGGCTTCATCAATAGATCTTCAATATTTTACTGAAGGTAATTTTACAAAATATTAGCTTATAAATTTATTGGAACATATTGTATCCATATGACATATTTATATCAGCTGTGTATTTTGTTTTTCATTTCTTTATAGATATTATCCAATATCTAAGTATTTTTTTTAAATGATGTAAACATGCTATTCTTTTCATGCCTTTTCAAGTAAAAAACTTGGTGTCCTGATCGGTTGCTTTTGGGTTTTTAACTAGAAGACAGCAACCACGAGTACCCTTTTGAGGTCGATACTTTTGTTGTATCATTTATCAGTTTTAATTGTATTTTTTGATGGTTTTCAGTATCAATCTCAAGTGTAAAATCCATTTCAACTGCTTTAAAATGTATGTTTAGTCATTTTTAAATGTTTTAACAAAAATTCTTTAAATATTATTCCTTTATAATTCATATTTTTCATAATAAGTCCAAATAGAATTTCGGAAAGAGGATTGGCATATTTTTGAGCTGTCTATACCAGAACTTTTTTATTTTTTATAAGAAACCTTTAAATTTCTACTATTTTTGTATTCTTATGTCTGATATTATGTTCAAATTAGCATTAGAGCTGCCAGTGAAATTTTAACAGAATCCATCGATTTCTATGAACATTAAAGAATATTTGTTATCTGTTTAAAATTTCAAAAGTCATTTTAGATATTTTCGGTATTTTTTTCTACGTAATTAGGATTCGACTATAAATGCAATAGAACCTAGTTTTCCAGGATTTGCTCTAATTTTGAAAATAATTACAATTTAAATCGTTTGATTCAAGATATAAATAGCTTTTTAGACCTTAACATGTTGTTTCCCTTTTTTTGTAGAAGAATTTAGTCATATTTAACTATTTTTTAAAACAATTTTACATTAAAACGTAATTTTCTAAAAAGTTACCTTATCTTTCTTTGCTCTTTCTAAAAAAAGTTCTGGAATTGACACCGCAAAATGAGCGATTTTTTTTTCGACGTATGTAAGTGATAATGTGTTGTTTTATATATATGTCTTAGACCCGAATTAAAAACGGACTGAACTTTTTTGTAAGGGAAGAGCTTGGATATAAATAATGATATTGAGACTCAGCATTTTATGCAGTGGAAACTCTTTAACCTATAAAAATTTACTGCTACACAATATTTCTTTATTAAATTGAAGGAAACCATATCAGCTCGTAAACAAGAGCTACATAGAGTTCAAATTCATAAGGTTGTCGCCAACCCTTAACCTGGGGATGAATTAAGTATTTTATACTCTACAATATTTCCCTGCGATATTCAGTGATGAAAATAAACGAACTATTAATTAATATTCTGTCTAAAATTAATTGATGATTGAATAATACACCCCCCCTTAAAAAAGAACTAAAAAAATTTCGTTCTATGGCTTTTGTAATTCAATATATTTTTTCTATACTGTGATGAATATAAAGTAAATTTAGCAAGTTAAGACTATTATTCTGGCTTCTACAATTCAATTTTGTATTTTACGTTTCTGTTACTAGCAAAGGACATAAAAACTAGGGTTTTTTTTATAAATGCCAGAACTTTCTGTCTATTTCATGATAAATTGTGAGTTGATGTTGTATTAAAAACAGAATTCAGAGATACCAAAGGGTCAGACAGAAATCGTTTTTTTTTTTGGTGGGATGTTGAATTGAGTTAAATTCGGACGGTCCAAACGAGGTTTTCGTTATTATATTATCACTAGTTCCATATTATATTTTATATAAACTTTTTGATTACACGGGTGATCTTATAACTAAAATGAAACTTCAAAATATTCAATATTAGAAATGACTTCCGGTTGTACAGTAAAAAATATTTTGAAATTTACACGTGTCATAAATAAAAAAGAAAAATATTTGCTATATGATAAAAATGTACACATAAAACTAAGACCAGATTATCATTTTTGTCTTGTTTAGGTCCACCTGATTACAAAAGCCGATTTGTTATCGCAAATGCATCATTTCTATACATATCAACTATGAAGTCAGCTGTATCATTTAGGTTGCCTTGTAAATATAAAGACAAACCAGAAACCCTTATAACGTCTGTAGGAAAGACATTTGAGCTAGACATACCAATACCATTACATATAAAAAGACAAACAAATCAAGATATTGGTGGATCAACCCGCATTGATTATAATGGAATTGCTTTGGAAGCAATTGATGATATTATAGTGTTCGGTGTGAGGACTAATTATGCACCAACATTATTCATGCCCTCTGACGTCATGGGAACAGACTATTTCATAATTTCTCCTGGACAAGGTGAAATCTTAATTATGGCTACTATATATGGAGATTCAAGAATAACAGTAAATATTACATTTCCAGAATGCCACGGAAACTGCTCCTTGCCAGTTTGTGCAACACAAAATATAACTCGTCATCTGTTTGACTGTCAAACACGCATAGTGTTTACCTGTCAAACAGATTTATCTGGTATCAAAGTTACTAGTAATTCACCTATTACTGTAACAGTAGATGATGGTTTTCAACTCATTTCAATGCCCCCTATAAAAGCGTGGGGAAAACAATTTGTGCTCTTTGCATTACCAAATAAATTTCATTCGATTTCTGGTGAAATTATGTTTAAGATCATAACAAGCAGAAGTCTTACAAATATTTTAGTAAAGTGCTTTAAAACAGATTCCAATACAGAAGACACATTTCAATTTATCCTGAAAAGTCCAGGAGATTATTTAATGAATAAAATTAATGATTCCACTAATTGCTGGATTTCATCAAACAAACCAATTTTGCCAATATACATAATTCGAGAGGAAAAAGAAACTGCCGCAGTTATTCCACCTTTAGAACAATATTCGAACGAATACCTGCTCCCAGCAGAACTCTGTTCAGACAACGGCAAATATAAAAATACTCTTATAATAATCATTTCTACTAAACAAATTAATGGTCTAAGGATGAATGGTGTGCCTTTAGCTGAGTTAAGTGATACGCAACTGATAGGAAAGACCGGATACAGCATCGTACATGTAAATCTAACAGAACCAAAGTTTCGTATTATTCGTCATATCACTTCAGACATTGGATTCGGAGCTTTCCTGGTTTGTCAGACAAATTCTGACAGTCATATTGTACCCCTAGGAATGAGGATGGAGCCTATCGCTGAGGTAAATTCCTAGAACATTACGACATTTGTAGTTGAAATCAATAGTATTTCAGAGCGTTCTTTTACAAGAAAGCATAGAAATGTCAAACTCAATAAAAACGAAAACAAAAAACAAAAAACAAAAAACCCCCCAAAAGCAAGGACTAATAAATCTAGGAGCTCATTCAAACAGTAAGAGAGATCTTTCCTTTGTAAACTGACATTTTTCTTATTAAATTGATTGGTATTGACCACCTTTTTACTCATTTTGTAGAAATCTAGGGTTAAATCATTTCCTCTTATATTGTTGTCTTTAACAAAGACAATGATACCTTTTAAATTTTGTGACACTATGTTCCTATGGTGCTGGAGACTGATTACTCCTTTAAACACGTGCACATTGTGACGAAAATCATAATATTTACGCATGGGTAAATATCTGCTTAATGAGGAGAATTAGATTTTTTTTTGGCGCAAGACGGTAATTGTTTTAGATGACCAAACCTAAAATCTTTTAACACACTGAATGTTCTCTGAAGTTTTGTAAAATTTATATTTCATTACAATCAGTCAATATCAGTGAACCAAAGACTTAAAAAGCACAATAAACTTGTCATATTGCAGAGTACTTTATTTGAAAAACTAGGTTTTTACAAAGTGTAAGCATTTTCTAAATGTTAATTACCTGTACCCAATCATTACGTGTGAGTCAACTCTATTTCTAGTATTTATTCTGTTCCAGAGTTGTGAACCTACCACTTCTATACTTCGTGAGATACTAGACAAATATTGTGGTGGTCCTATAGATGAGAACATATGCAGTTCGGCAGGTAATTGAATAATATTTTTTAAACCCATTTAATTTGTATATCAATTCGGAAAATCGTTCTTTTATACCAAACAATTAAAATACACTAAAATATTAAGAAACTTTACAAATATCTAAGCAAAGATATATCTTAAACACGCCACTGCATATTAAATTATATGGTTAACATAATTCAATGATGATACAGCTAAGGAAATAAAAATATTTACATTTTTCGCTTAAGGGGGTACCCAACACCATCACTCGTTTAATTTCCTCAATATTTTGTTTAGACATTTACTTTGATGAAAGAAGGAAAACATGAAAATTTCAAGTAATTGAACCACACATTTTTCTGGAATTATTTGAATAGATCATATAGTAATTTCATCATCAATAATTTTGAACCCTGAGAAGCATTAATTTTAATATAAAATGATACTTGATTAAAATATTTAGATGGTTTTTACAGAGTTATTTCCCTTGGGTGTATAGTACGCCCTTAAAACTTTCAAATCAAGTTGAAAGATTTTCCACTTTTGTTTGTTTTGATTGTGTCTTGTCTTTTTGGACTATGCACTATATTTCTCTCCTATGGATATTCTTCACTTGTCCCATAAATCGGAATTCTGTTAATCTGGAACCGATTTAGCAGACTGGGTTAGTGTTAACTGTTTTGGTTAATTGATTCCATTTTATTTTTTTAAAGAATTAAGAACTTATTGTATGTATTTTTATTGCATTATTATTCATTATTAATGTTCAAATGTCAACGATATTGCTAGTTTTATTTTTGCGGGTTTCGAAATGTGTCTAACAATATAAATAGAATATTTCGGAATGCGAGTTCTAATATTTGCAATAGCAAAAACATCGCAGTAATTTTCCTATTTACAGTACTAAGTATTTATATCGATGGTCCGAAATACGTTTTAAATTATCTTCATCGGGTTTAAGTAGTTTGGCGAAATGATGATAAACATACGCAATAAATGTTGGCGCCTTCATTTCATACTATGTGAAAATGGCGTAGCCTATAGCTGAGTTAAGTGATACGTAGCCTTTCTTGGAATGCATTTATTTTTCCATTATCTTATTTAAAGGCGTTGTTTTCGCGAATGTTATCAGTGTATACAGCCTCTAAGCAGCAATTCCTGTATCTTTGTATCCAAACAAAGAAGACATTTTTGAAAATGAAATTCTCTGATGTGAACAACTCATACATTTTTAACAGAACATGTACGTCAACATTGACGTTTTTTCAAGATAAAAACACCTAAGTTTTATGTTAAGAAAATTGCACTTTTAAAAGCAAAGATGACAATGCTCTAACATTTAATTTCTTATAGAATAGAAACTATTATTTTTAAAATTTTAGACAAGTGCATAATTTTGACGCCTATATTTTCCAACCTTGCAAGCCTTTTTACAAAAGCGTACTGGCAAACAGGAAATTGGCCTGAAAATCACTATCAACCCTTATGTACCGAAGGTTTATAGATACTTTATGTACGATAATATCATAATTCCGCACATAAACATAGTTAAATTATTTGTTCATTAGATATATCAGTATATGCAAATAAAATAAATATATACACATTAGTACATATTAAAAATCTTCAATGAACAAGTTAACTTCAACAGTAGCCCCATAAACATTTACAAAACTAATTTACTTAATTAACCTTAATTAAGTGAATGAAGAATTTGCACATGGATTTCGAAGATACCAAAGGAGAGACAGAAATCGTTAAGACAATGGCCAACAAAATGAATGTAATACAAACCTGTAAAATAACCGTATGCAACTTGCTTAATAATTACCAGCTTTAGGAGCGTATGATAAATCTATCATCTTGTTTGATGCACAGATAAACCGACTTTTAAATCATACATATTTTGATTATAGATGATGTTGCACTCGGTAATGTTTCCGATAGTTTATATGGTAAGCAAGCTTCAATTATTTACAAAATACTTCTAAATGTATATCACATAGTGGAGACCTTATATTTGGATTAGAATACTTTTAGGGTGTTTGGAACTCTGATTACTGTGTTTGTTTTATTCTTTTGCTGCTTCTATTAGGTTACTCCTTGAAAAACTTATACCACATAGAGGAAAATTCGCAGTATTTAAAAAAAAACACTTCAAAAAATGTATATAACATAATCTATCAATGATCATCAATAATATTGGTTTCTGTTGTATGTAATGTCGTATTTTGTAGTGTTTTTTTCTCTAATTTGGATGACCCGTGACCTTGTTTTTGAATTTTGCTGCTTGAAATCAAGGCCCATTTCAATGCAATACCGCTTCAAGATTCTGGGATGCGATAGTTTTGGACCCGAATTAAAAGAATATGACGAATGTTCATTTTGACCTTACATCACAGACGACGACCTAAAAAAATTCCAAGTCTTTATTGTGCCAATGTTTGGCATCAATTACAACTATTTCCCCCAGTCTCGTTATTTTTCATTTGGGAGTTTAATGGATGAATGATAATATGATAAGGGCAGTCCGACAGTAATTTTGGTCATGGAGTTTGACTTTTCTAATATTTGCACAACATTGTGAAGCATGTACTTTGATCTGTGGTTTGTGAATTAACCTTTTCTGTCTTAAAAAACTCAAATTTTGAAATCATTATTCATTGCATAAATACTTTTTACTGTTGATTGCTGTGGTTATCACTAGAAATCAATTTCAAGAAATACAACTGAAACAGACAAGGTGTATGCACATTCAACATTTTGATGGGTTTATCGAACTTAAAGTTTTCACATTAACATTTTTGATGTAGTCATTTTCTTTTAGATGTTATTCCATGCCTTGGGTACACAGATTCTAATGGAATATCATGGGAAACAACAACACCAAACAGTTATGATTATCAGCACTGTCCAAATACCACAGGTAACAACTGCTACATTTTGTTTTCAGGAGGATTAAAAGTCTTGTTCCTGTAAATTTTAAGTTTCACTATTATTTCTAGCTGCGAGCAATTTTAACGATTTTTTTTCATTTAAATATTGGTTTGTACATGCTTTAACTGCTGACTGGAATTATGTACCATCCTGATTGACAACAATCTTGAAATTGTAATTTATAATCCGTTTTATAGAATTAGATGTTTTAATCCTCTCTATTTGTCCTCAACACTTCGCAACATAAAACCTACTAGGAGCTTTCTAAGCCGATCACATTCTATTCTTCATAATTTTGGCAAAACGCAAACCAAAAATCAGTATATAAAAGGCCGTTATATCATATTTTGATAATACACTCTATAATGAGGCGTTAAATCATTACAAATTACCAAACAATTTGCCTCTTGGTGAGGACATATCTGTATTAAGCAGTTATTATTACCAGCAGTGACCGAAAACAATAATAAGCATTTACTGTCCTCATTAAGATTAAAACTATTAAACTGAAAAAAGGTGATTTTTTCTGTTAAAATGAGACACTTAGAAAATCCCAGTCCCTTATGTGTTATAAAAGTGGAACTTGGAAGTTTGATTTCAACGGAATGTTTTCCGAAATCAATTTAATTATGATTACATTATGGGATCACAATGAAAATAACAAACAACATTGGTATGTCCTGTTTTAATGAATAATCGAAATCATGAATGCACCTACTCTAACAGAGCGACAATATGATATTTAATAATTTGACATACTTAGTACACCTCAAATGATACTTTAAATGTTTGACCTGATGGAGTTATATTCACCATGTTACCACTTTATGACTGTAGAACTTAAAAAGTCACAATTACTTGCAATTGTATATCTATGTTGAATTAAGCTGCTTGATTTGTTTATGACTAAACTATGTGATTTGTAATTTGTAATCATAAACAAAAAGCTTATAAGCTCTTTCGTCTTATTAAAGTATCATAATTGTCTTTGGGTTTTCTTTCCTTTTAATGCTCATTTAAGAAAGACTTTTTATTAATATTTTTAACAATTGCATTGTTAAAATCAGTGGATCAATGCCTCTGATGGTGGACCAGAGGACCCCAAGGACAGTCACCATCCCAGTTTTCAAACTTGTCTATCACACTCTATCACTTACAATTAAACAGGAATTTGCAGTTTTTATCTCAATTCTAGACCATTTAATTATGGGAAGGCTTCAAGCAATTTTGAAAACATATTATTTGCCTTTGCCGCTGCATTGGGTCTCTGATTTGGTTCTGTTTGGATTTGTGTATTTCATTCACTTTTTTGGGAACTTGGATAACCTGTGTTTTGGGTTCCAATAATGCAAAGGAAATGTTACTTTTTGAAATACTTCTTCACCATGGGTAAATTAACAATGTTAAGAAAACCTATAGGTAATCGTGCATTTTAAAACCATTGGGTCGGTTAAATTTGGGATGGCCATAAGTCACCCAAGGTTATCAGAAGTCACACTTCTCTGACATGAAATTTAGCACATATTGTTTGACGGAAATTTTCGATATTTAGAGTACTAAAAGTTCTTAACTACTGAAGTTATAAGGAGGCTTGAAGCTGTATATCACTCAGTAGATGTTCTTGCCGCTTGATTTGGCCTCCTATTCCGATTTGTCTGGATTTGAGACTATCACTTCTTCTATTGGATTTGAATCTCAAATGTACTATCTTTTTGGTTCTAATGCTGCTGATGAAATGTTATTCCTTGAAACAAGCATACTGCATAACAAATTTTATAATAATGAAAAAAAGGAATTCGAAGATACTAGTACTAAAGGGGCTGGCAAAAATCGTCAAGTCAGAGACAGACAAGACCATGGCCAACAAAATAAAACGAAAGACAAACATATAAAACACAACACTACACACACATTAAGTTGTTGAATAATATGATGATATGACAAAAATTCGTGAATTTCCGGGTTTAAATGTACACATATAAAAATGCGGTGTTTGAATTGATGAGGAATCTCTCTAAAAGGAGACCAGGATGAGTTCAAGTGCCCCGGAAGGGTAAGCAACTCTTGCTCCAGTAGAGGCACCCGTCGTGTTACTTAGTAGAAAAAGGCGATGTAAAGTCCAAATCTATGTTAGTTACAACCGGTATAGACGGATTAGAAGTCACGACAGTGGGAAGATATCCATCGCCATTTGTGAAATGGATATTTCGCACCGGTCAACCAAATGGCGACCGAAATTTCCGGAATGATTACTCTTATCTTTCCCTGAGAAACCTCTGAGAAAGACTGGTAAATTTGAATTTATTATTTGCTGACATTGATAATCTTTTTATGTCATTTCGACATATTTTATGTTTAACAGAAATTTGATTAAGTTCTATAGCCATAAAAAAAGGAAAGGCTTCGAAACGTATGGCAAAAAGTAACTGTCCTTACTGTCGGATTTGGCCTCTTATTTCGATTTGTTTGGATTTTAGTGTTTCTTTTGGTATGTTTGGATCCTGGACTTTCTATGTTTTGGTTCTAATGCTAATAATGGGAGGAAACGCCTTGAAATTAACATAAAGCAAATAAAATTCATCATATTTATTCGACAGTGGTAAAATTGTATTTTGATGATATAAAAAAAGCTTTTGGTTGCGCGATTACAGAACATTTGCTTAATTAATATGTTTGTTTATATAAGGAACTGCTTCAAACTATTGTGAACTGAAAGAAGTAGCGACTGGTTTGTGGAAGGGACCAGATACTAATTGGTGTGTTAACGAATTCCTTAATATCATCAGTCTAAAGGTACTATTAGAATATAGAAATACAGGTTTTTGTGTATTTTTTGTGGTTTTATTCGAAAGAATGTTTTACAATAAAGCTTATCAACTTCAATCTTCACGAGGAACGATAAACTTTTATTGGTCTGTTAGAAGGTTGAAAAATAAAACTGTTAAAGAAGAATATCGCATTACCAGAGAAGGCTTCCTTGTATTTCACATGGTAGATGTTCTTCCCACTGGATTTGTCTGCCTATTTTATTTTTGTATATGATTTGTTTACAGTTTTTGAATCTCGACTTGCCCATGTTTTGGTTCTTAATCTGTTTTTCTTATTTTGCTCTTTCTTTTGCATATTCCCTGTAATAAAAACCTTTGTATAATAAAGCTGAAAACTCTATGTTATATGTATTTTAGTTTAAGCAGGCATCTAATGGAACAAACAATACCATGCTAGCTGATTTATTAAACGAAACGCTGGTAATAACTAGACAACTGATAGAGACAGATAACTTAAATGCTGGCAGCTTACGGTCTGTGGTCAATAATCTAAATCTGGCTACCGCAATTGTTGATAAGAGGGCAATAGAAGTAACGGCACCAGAACGAGAAGTAAGATTTTTAAATTCACCGAAAGTCAGGATGAGGAGTATATAAACAACCACTCTGTCCATTAGTCAGACCGTCTGTACATTAAAGTTAAACATAACATTTTCTAAACCGTTCACCGAGTCACAGTTGAAGTAGACATTTAGGCATTGAAAATCAGAAAATGATTATTTTGTCCGAGGTAAAAAACAAACAAAAATAGAAAAAAAGGATACGGTGTAAATATTCATGACACAAAAATCCCATATATACAGCTTAATTCAAAGCAAAGCCAGAGCGCTTTGATTTCTGTTTTTCATCTCAAAGTCACAGTGATGCCTTTAATACGGAGTTCAAACTCTAACAACACTGTAAGTTCAAGACGGCCCCAAACCAGTTGGTGCGGAATTCTTTGTTAGATGTCGACGACACTACATATGTTCATTGAAGCACACGAATGCGGGGTAAGGTAAAAGAAATTACATATATACACGGGCAAAGAAATCTACAAATCTGTCATAATATGTCTTTCAGTAATACATACAAAATCAAACACAATGTCTAAACAACACAGGGCACATCAAGGTTTTGTTAAATGACTTGATTTTCAAAATAACTTAAAAAGTGCTGAAAATAAACAGATGAACTGCTAAATGATTTTGAATTAAGACACTGGCCAAAAAAAAAAAGGAAAAAATGAAGGCGTACACAAAGAGCTAGTTATCACAATCGTCTAACAAGAATCCAAAATTTTTATTATTCTTAAGGCCTAAGTCATATAGGGAATGTCGCGATTTCAAATTTAACATGTTTTTATTGCTGCACAATCTGCCAAAAAGGCTGTGCTTTTTATTCTGTGTATTTTTCATTTTACCTGGAAGGTTTGTGGCATTTGCATATTAGACCTGATACAAAAAAATCAAAGAAAAAAACCCAAAATCAGACACGGTCTCAACGACTTCAGCTATGGTAATAATTTAGACTTTAACAGTTATTAATTAATCAAAACTCATTGTCCTAGGAGACGTAACTTCTCCCAAAGCCCAATAAAAGTTTAAAAAGAGGAAGTACATGGTATGAAGATGTGCATACCATAGAACAAATACGTCGCTGTCTAAGGGGATGTAATACGACATTTGACTTGATATGATGATGATAAAGCTGCGAAAATTTTAAAAACACAGAAATATGGCTACAACATTAAAAATATTTCAAGTTCAGTTTATTTTCATTATATATATCAATGCCAAAATTTTTGCGATTGCTTTATGTTATGTTAGTACAATCACTATAATCTCCCACTTCGGTCATTTTCAGGCTTTTATTTCGTTAGTAGATGGAATTTTGTCAGACAGAACTATCAATACATGGGAAATCTTACAGAGCAAGGTATTCGCTCATAAGGTTTAGTAAAAACATACTTATCAAGTTCACATTAACAGTGTTTGTGGAAACCTACAATTTTTGCTCCGTTTATTATAATCATCATTATTGTGTCACTCCGAACTGTGGTTGGTTGACATACTGTCATTCTTTTGTTAGTCATCCTCTAAGTCGGATGACATATTACAAGTCTTCTATCTCTTTGTTGTGTTCAGATATGAAAGCTATTGCTTGCAAATATTTAACATGGAGGTAGGAACCTTAACGTAGCTATTCAGCCTTAAAAATTTCCAAATGCAATAACACACTGAAAAATTAAGTATCAACTTCTTAAATTATATGTATATTAAGTAGGATGAGTGGAAGGATTTTATGCCAAACAGGTGGTGATTGATTTTAAAATGCCAACTCTTGTTCTTCTATATCAATTTGTTTGGATTTGTTTACGTCCTTTTACATGTTATGTTTCGATCTCGACTTTCTTATGTTTTATTTTAATGATACCAGTTAGGGGTAATTCCTTGAAATGCGCATAGCATATCAGTTAATTAACATTGGTAAACTTGTATTTTTATGCATACTCCAATACTTCATAATATTCTTAAAAGTAGGGTCAAGTTTTGAATTTTCAACGGGTCATATCTGGAAAAGAAAACAAACCCCATTTATTACAAAATCTGCTCTGCAGATTTGCATCAAACTTCATAAGATTACTCCTTGAAAAAATATCAGAATTGATTTGGCAAATATTTAAATTTGATAATTCTTTAATGGCTTTCATCATCATTGCAGTATAGCCCTTTTCGAAATCCCATATCCGGAAGGTCGTGGTTCCTTCCAAAGTTAAAATTTACCATTCTGGTTCCCTGCTTCCGGGTAGTGTGGTATATAGTTTCAAAGGAAATCACCGCTAAAACGTGCATTAATTTCTGTGGAGGACAAAAAGTTAAAGCTTTCATTTTTAGTTTTTATAAATTAAAATGTGGAGCGTAAATACCTTAACTTCTTCTGGCAGTCGTAAAAAGCAAATGCTTTAAGATAAAGTACAGGGGAAAGTCGGGTTTTTCTATTTGCTCATTCTTACGTCAATGTGATGAACTATAAAATCTAATTTTTTAACCA
>JAULBM010299812.1:0-14922 GCA_032357055.1 Geukensia granosissima
TAAAGGACTCGATACAGTGTTTATTTTATGAAACAACCTCGAAACCAAAGGGTAGGGTTAAAAACCCTTCGCCCTTATGGGCTCAGGGTTCTAAGCCCTACCCTTCTGTTTCTCGGTTGTCTCATAAAATAAACACCTACCTCCATCCTTTAACCTATACAAACATGGATCAAGGAACAGAGATTTTTGTAAGTTTCTGCCTAACTTACCTGACTTCACCTAATCATTGTTTGGATGCAGAGAATGTATTCTCTTCGTCCTTACTTATTGCTGTATATATATATATATGATTATTGATTTTTTTTCCTGACTATTGTATGAGAATTATTAAGATAGGCGAAAAACCTTCCCACGCGCATATTTAGCACGAATAGTATGATAATTGCCCAGTTTGCAGTGTCTTCTGATACACGTGTTTTCAACAAACTTGGGTATAATGTTTAAATCTTTAAACCAAGACTTAAATCTACAAAAACAACGCTGTACATATCGAACAATAACAACTCTGTATCGAAGAAATCAAAATGTTGTAACTGATATCCTCGTGTGGGGTTTTCGTCTGAATATTATTAAGATCGCATAGATTCTGCAGAAAAAACGTTTATGTTTTTAAAAGATGTTTCTATAGGATTAACATCCCGTTTCTTTGTTGTTACCTTTAATCTAAAAACAATTAAAGATTTGACAGGGACATGGCTTAAGGTGGGTGGCCTGTGTAAAGGGAGATAACTCCTAAAATCAGTAATATGTTTTTAATATTCAGTATTCATCAAAAAGCTCTTTAAACATCCATTTGAAACAGATCAAAATAAAACTGTGTTAATTAGATGCTTACAAAAATGAGTAACTTAAATGCTCCAGCGATTTAAAAGGGTTATATCCTTCAACAAAGATCTACACGTTTAATTTCATCAAAATATTCTAATTAATGTTTAAAAACTTTTCTACAAAGTCATTGCAAAACATATTTTCAAAGTGATGTTTAAACACTCATTATAAAATATCAAACAATAATGATATAAAAACATACGACAGGCAATATTTCTTTCTGCAATATCTTAACCACATAAAGACAACACATAAGGAATTTTTTTTAAATCATTTTTAAAATTTTTCCCCATGTATCCGCGACATTAAAAAAAATGCAACATCTCCTCGACATTTCCAGAAATAATATTTCTTAACTTCATTACCAATGTTAAATAAATATGGTGAATTTTATATGTGCTATATGAACAATATTCAAGAAGAAACCTCTCAATCAGTAGCATTAGAACCAAAACATAGGAAGTTCGAGATCTAAACATAGTAAAAGAAGAACTTAAATCGAAACAAATCGAAATAGGAACCAAAACTAACGGTATGGACAACTACTAATTGCAATATGTTTTAAGACCTTTCCGCATTTTCCGTAATTTAGAATTTTAGAAAAAGTAACTTTTTGGCATTTTAAACCATTCACAGAACAATTAAATATTTGATAAATGTTTTAACAAAACCTTGTTGTGAATTATTTATCTTTGAAACCCAAACTTAACTGCTTACATGTGAAGTGCTTTTTAGATATATCTTTCAAAATAACATGAAATTGTATTGTACTGGCTGAGTAAATGTGCCATATTTTGTGCATTTATAACATTTTCAATCAATGCAACATAATTTCAATGTAATAAAGGTCATATGTCAGGATATCTTGTAATTTTGCTTTAAACATGAAAATATGCTTGACTTTTACAGCCATGAAAGTTTACAAGATTTAATCCTGTGTTCTGTGATTTGAAGTTTATAATTGCTTGTAATCCTTAAAGTCAAATAAGGTCATTTTATAGAAAATAATCCAGTACTTTGAAGATTATTTAAGATGACGATACCGTTATTTAGAAATCGATGAAAAACATAGTGTAGTGCATCTAGGTTGGCGAAAGTACTGATCGGTTTTTTTAAATGGAAGTTTCGGGTGAACGTGACAAATTAATGTACACCAAACAAAATTTGCCACTACTTAAGTCAAAATATATCGAAAGTACAGCTATGAGGTATGTCATGTTATATATCGTTGGAATTCTAATTTTTTGCCGCAACTCATCCTGCAATTAAAATTTTAGTTTTCCTCAGCACAAAAAAATTCCCATTACCACTCTAAGTTAAATTTTTTAGATTGAAAAAAATTGTCTCAAAAGAGCATGCTTTCAAAGATCAATATCCCGGTTCCGTGTTATAACCAGAATATAAATCAATTTTATTTCGAAAATTTCATCATTTATCTGTCATAAAACCACAAAAAATTAAAATTTAATTATAGCTTGTTACCGGAGACCATTGGTTGATAGCACCATCAAAATGGAGCTAATTTACAAAGTCGACAAAATTAACATTACAACCTATAGGGAAATTTTTTTATTTCAAGTTAAAATGAATGTCTAGCGGCAGCTTCAGCTGCGGCATAAAATTAGAATTCCAACGATATATGATATGATATATTTCACTATGAAACTTTTGATACAGGTTCACTTTTGTTGTAGCAAAATTCATTTGATGTACTATAGTATGAACCATTGTTAGACGATAATCAATAACAATTATGCAGGAACTGTTTTTCATTTCAGGCAGATGTCATATCTGATGCAAACATTAACAGTTCAATGTAGAATACCCATGAGAGAGATCAACTGAATCGTCCAAAGATACACGACAAATTTTAAACAAACTTAAAGATACAACGTAAACAAAAGGAACAAAGGCTTGGAATCCACGAACTCCATTTACAAAACAGGAGTATGATCAGGTACTCATGAAGGGTAAGCAGTCCTTCTCTTGCGCGAAACACTCGTCGTTGAATCTGGGTTAACGTCAGAGGTCAACTGATCTTTAAATACCAATGACAGATCCATAACTAGATGAAATACACTGATACCATATGGATCTTCCAATTCGTGATGGCGACCATCATTTTAAGATTTCTAAAATTTAAGAAGGGACGACTCCACCCTTGATTGGAGGTATCCTTGTGTAAGTTATTTATGCGACAACAGCAATGCTCTCTTCAGAAAATCCTTACACTTGGAACAGTAACGAGAGTATTGAATCAACTAAGAAACATTAACCCCGTAGGCAGGTGAAGCAGGAATATTGCCACATAAATATATGGTTTATATTAGGAAAGTTTAATTAATCCTATTTGTCATAAATCTTAAAAACAAGTATTCCCTCATGGATAATTTGGAAGAATAAATCTAGGTATGAGGGAGATTTTGTTGAGTCTGTAGTCTCCTTAATTTCTAGTTCGCTGGGATATATGTTGTCAAGATGTTCATTGAACGTAGAATTATTCAATGACAAAACATCATCGATATAGCGAAAAGTAAAATTAAACGATCTGGACAATTAGGTGACAAAATTATTCTGGATATGGATCGTTACTAAGCACATCATTGCTTTTACAGCATGAACATCATACATGCAATTTTTACACGACAATTAGTTTGTTGACAAAATTTTAACAGCAAATCATGCACAACAGTGATATTCAAAAATCAGAATCCACAAAAGCTCACTTTGGAGGTCTTTAAAAATCGAACCCAATTGATGCTTAATATTTTAATGAATTAAAAGGAATTCGAAGATACCAAAGGGGCAGACAGAAATCGTTAAGTCGAGGACAGACAAGACCATGGCCAACAAAATGAAACACGTTGTCCTAGAGCAAACGTACATAAAACACGTTGTTCTAGAGCAAACATACATAAAACAGCAGAGAAAATCTATAGCAATTATAAAGCAAACCCAGATCCGATCGAAGGAGTTCCACGATAAACCAAGTGCTATATCGGTCCGGTCCGAATGAGGTTTGTGTGTTTGATTGACAGTGTGACCCACAGATCCTAGCGAACGTTTCACAAACATTCGTAAGACTTACGATAACTCGTAATTATTTTATTGCGATGTAAGTTACGATCACTCGTAACACTTACGACATTTTGTGAAACTTCAAAACAATGCTGAGGCATGGCCGGCATAGAAAACAATCGCTCAAATCGTACAAGTTTGCAAGCTTTTCTCTATATATGATGAACAAACTGAAGGCTAGATTCTGGCTAGTCCAAATAATTATGTCATTTCGGGTCTTCTTTTTATATTTTCTTGGTAATCCTTCATCGACGATGGTCAACCGTTCAATCAAAAGACATAACAATATGGTATTTGCTGCTGCTCTGCTTAGCAGTATGGAGAGCAATGACTGGTTGGCCAGAGTCAGCGTGTAATTCTATTACAAAGCAGGGTTCAATCCTTATACCTCACTAATATGGTCTCGTCCTGAAAATACATGAAAGAATTGCTTCTGGACGTTGAACTTTCAATCAATCCACATTTGCTTTTCCTATAATATTTAATGAAATTTGTTTTAGATTTCTATGAAATATAGTGGAAGTGATCACTACTGTGGCGGATCACTGGTCAGAGCAGCAAATGGGGAAATTGTTGTCGTGACAGCGGCTCACTGCATGGACAAGTATGTAGTTCGGATAGTTAATAAAGTAGTCTTTTATGTTATTATTATTTATGTTTAAAAGTGATCCAGACGCCATTAAATCTACGATTTCAGTTTCTTAAAGACTAGCGGGTACCAACACCATTTAACTTTGATATTAGGAAGTGTGCCACAAAAATGCTGTCAAAGAACATACTATCATTCCATTTGATCAATAGAGAACAACAGCGTTTTATTTTGACCCGAGGACTGAACTGTCCAGTCTATAACTGTGTTGTTATACCATTGTCGATCAGAACTGATCACATGACGTGATCAGCCAATAGAAATTAAGCCACACCCATCACATAAAATTTTAAAATTAAAGATGTAGAAATAGGAAATGTTTACCTAAATGGCGCATTGAGATGTGTCTTATGAAAATGGGAAATGAAAATGGGTGGTTAGCATGGATGGCGGAAGTTAATCAAATGCTTTGAAAGGTAACAGATCATTGGAGCTGAATCTCATGCACAATGAAGAACACGAGAGGAATTCATCCTTACATCCATTGTTACATGTACATTTTGGAAAATATTCTGACAAGAACAGTTTTATTTTGCGTTTAAACAATTTTTCTGTAATGATCGGTGCATTTTATCTATTTCTCGTACAACGTGATTTTTTCTGTATCTCATGAACATGTAATATTTTCACTGGTCACAAGCGCCTGACACATATCGCGTGACCGCATCACAAATGGTTCGTCCCGAAAAAGAAATAGATCTTTATTCATAAGCTTTTATTTTAATATTCGTTGATAATATCGAATTCAGTACTAAGTGACTTTTAAAAGTTTCTTATTTATTTCATCGAAATATGCCAACAAAAAATTTTGACATTGGCAAAAATAACCACATGATTGGAATGACGTAAGCGCACTTGTGACGAAAGGTCAGCTAAATTCACTCAGCATGCCACTTGTTGATATCGCTTTTTCTTGCTGTTATCATATGAGAAACAGATTTCACAATGATTTTAGGTGTTTTACGATGTTTTATCAAATCTCGTCGTTGTTTATCAAATCTTACACGATTTGATAAAAAATCGTAAACCACCCAAGAGGTGGAAAGTTAATCATTGTGAAAATGTGAAACCGTTATTATTATTATTTTTTTTTTGTGGGGGGGGGGGGAACCTTGTTGATGGCTTTATCGAGACCTCTGTTTTTCTCGTGGAAGGAGTGTAGTCTCTCTGACATTTACCCCGTATCTTTTCATTTTCATAATAAGATTTATCTGATGAAATTTTTGTCTTGTGATACTTTTTGTTCTTTCGTACCAATGTTGATAGAAAATTAAACCAGAAATCTTCGTATGGGGTTTATAGCGGAAACAGAAAAAAGTTATTTATCTTGAGATTTTATCAACTTTAAAATAATCATTTCAGAAACAACCCATCTGCATATACAATTGTTGCTGGAAGACACAGTATTGGTACAACAAACAGCAACCAACAGGAGGTTGGCGTGAGGAAAATTGTGGTCCATCCTGACTACGACGATGATACCTATAGCAATGACGTGGCCATCATGTATTTAGATAAGGCCATTGAAACAGCAGATGGACCCAACGATCCTATTCAGACGATAAAATTGACAGACAAACCATCTGTGTATTTTTTCAACCAACAATGTTATATTACTGGCTGGGGTACTACCCAGTTTGGTTAGTTTAAAATCATTTTTCTATGTAATGATATACCGCCTCGGTGGTGTAATGCAAGGCGTGCTCGCCTCGAGTGCGGAAGGGCGTGGGTTTGATCCCGGGCCGGGTCAAACTAAAGACATTCAAATTGGTATTTGCTGCTTCACTGCTTAGCATGCAGCATTTAAGAGTAAGAGCAAAGATGTTGGCAAAACTGTATTCAACAGCAAATATTTGTTTCATTCCACGGCGACGACTCTTTTTTCCCTTTGAAAACTGCCTTTACCTGTATTGCTTACACTACAGAATTCATACCTTCTTATATATATTTAAACGAAAACTATGCGAAAATATTTGCAATACTTGTAAAATATTAAATTGAAGCATCGTCATCGAGCAATTGATTAAGTGTATGACGTAAGATAAATTCACAAAAAGGACGGGGGGTTTGGTTTTTTCTTGAACAATTGCTGTCACACTGAAAACTCGCATAGGTAGAGCTCAAGCACAGCCTAGAGACGAGAATCAAAGACAATATTTTCTAACGCACGAGCGTTCAGACATTTCACTTGGCTTGACCTGACGATAATCTAGAAAATATTTCCGTTTCGTAGATTTCGCTACAATCAACAGGCCAGATTTCCAGATTACCCTGACGATTGAGATTCCAGTCTGAAGAAAATACATTAAAACGGCCGAAAATCACTTGGACAACGTTTCAGTTATAGCCACAAATCACATTGCAATTTGAACATCATCGGTCATCTCCGTGAAGAATGACGGAAAGAAATGAGCGTGTTCCGATGATCTGCTTCAAAAATAAGGCCACTTCAAGATTTTTTCAAAATAAAAAAAACTATCAATTGTAAATATTAACATTTAAATTTAATTGGATGGATGTCATTATATCCGAGCCTTTTTCTTACGGTAAATTTAAGAAACTATTGCGTGCATTTATTATTGCGAATCTTAAAAAGGCAACGATGATGCTAGTTTTATTTTTGCTGATTTTCTAAACGCGTAATACAATATAACTAGAAAATTTCGGATTGCTAGATGACAATACTGTCGCATTATTCGCAATAATATCTGTATTTACAGTATTATTTTGCAACAGTCTGTTTGATGATATAGAAAAATGCAAGGTACTATTTTTAAGAACTTGTTTCGTGTCCCTAGGAAATTAATCTACTGAACTAAAGGCAACAGCATAAGTTATGCAGTGCAATACGGAAAAGATTTGGATTGTGTCTTTCTGGCAGATATTACATATTCTTTCTTTTAAATGTAAACCGCCTCGGTGGTGTAATGGTTAGCGTGCTAGCCTCGATTGCGGAAGGTCGTGGGTTCGATCCCCGGCCCGGTCAAACCAAAGACATTAAAATTGGTATTTGCTGCTTGTCCGGAACGCATGCATTGAGGAGTAAGAGCAAAGACTGGTCGGCCTAGAGTCAGAATAATGTGTCTGGGAAAAGTGGCATGTCTTCCTGTGGACTGCTGCTTTGGTGAGCTAGCCCGTTAAAAATCCAGCTCAACGTGTCGGTCTAGTACAAAGCAGGGTTCATTCATCATCAATCATCATTAACATGCTTTCGTCCTGAATATGCATGAAATTTTTGCTTCAATCAATTCTTTTAAATGTAAAACTGGACATTTTAATAGATATTATGATTGCCAGTGTGATTTAAGAGGTAATCGAGTTGAAGTTACATAACTCCTGAATGATTCTTCAATATTCTTATTGTTATCAAATTTAGTCCGTCTATGAAATGAGATTTTACTTTAACGTGATGTATTTTCTGACTTCCCATTTGTAAAAAAAACGAAAAAAAAATTACAATTGTTTTATATCAATTAAATGAATGTGAAAATTGCCATTATAAAATCATTTCTATTTTGACTACACACCGGCTCGGTCTACTCTAGTGGAACAGGAGTTGTTTACCCTTCCGGAGCACCTGAACTCACCCTGGTTTTTGTAGGGTTTGTGTTACTCCAGCTTCAGTTTTAAGTGAGGTGTTGCGTGTAGTATATTTGTCTTTTGTATTATTTTGTTGGCCGTGTTATTGTCTGTCTTTGTCTGTCCCTTTTGAATCTTCGAATTTTTTTTCCATATTTCAGGTGGCGATATTCCAGATATATTGCAGGTTGCTAAAGTAGATTTCTTCCCAGATTCTAAATGCACAAAAGATTATGGTTCAGCCTATGTGAAAAAAACAATGCTTTGCGCAGGAAAAGAGGAGGGTGGTATCGATTCATGCCAGGTAAATATACTGAGAACCAATAGAAACGCAGCTTTTTCATAGTGTTAATGTTTAGATCGCTATAACTTCCCTGAAAATACTCATATTGTCTTAAAATTTTGTATGGTGCTCTATATGTCGTAAGGCATGTTTTCGAAAATTTTCAATATTTTCTGAAATTTTCAATTTCAAGGTTCTGAAAATCAGCATGTTTAGCCCCAAAACTGCAAAAGCCTACTTTCCACATAAAATTTAAAAACATAAATTGTGACATATCCAAACTTCAAGTCAATGGTCCTAGTTCTTACTGATTTTTATTCAAACTGTCAACATCGTGTCAAATTTAAGACGTTAATTTGTGAGTTTTAATGAAGAGAACATTTCTATAAATTTTTATTTTTAGAGGAAAAATTATATTTTAAAGAATTGATGCTTTATTTTTTAAATGAAGAAAGAATCAGCAGACAACACAATCATATATTTTTACGTCCAAAATAATCGGCTTATTGGGATATTATGTAAAACAATAACAGTTTAACATATACACTTGGTCATAAATATGGAATATTGACATTTTCTTAGTCAAAAGGTCAACTATGGAGACTTGCATGCAAAAAACCATAGGCCAGACTGCCAAAATATCTTTACGGCGATTTCATTATTTCACTTCAAGCTACAAAAGTGTTCTATTAAAGATTGTTGTCCGATGGCAAGTTTTAGGAGTTCTGAAACCCATATTTTTGTGAAATAATGCTAATTTTGTATTCCGTATGGAATCGTTTAAAATGTTTAATTTCATCTTATATCATTATTTAATCATCCTCTAATATCACCCTGATGACATTATTTGCCATTTCCTTGATCAAGCCAAAATTTAGCCATGTCTGTTTCTAATGTAAGGTCGAACATAAAAATATTCCATATTTTTAGCAAGAGTATAAAAACAATGACACCCGCTATACACATGTACTACATGTTCCTGGTGTGGGACAGAATAAGGTAAATCATGTAAAAACATAAAACAATTATCTACGTTAAAAACGGTTCCTAGCTTGAGGCAGACACATAAATTATGTGACGGGGTTAAACATGATTGTGAACGCTTTACTCTGCCCTAAAATGGAACTGATGTGATAATACGACATAAAAACAAAGGATACATGGATTTGATTATTGAGTAAGTCGGTACACATTTCGCCAACAACAACAAACACAGACCACGAAAAATGACTCGCTGTATATGGTGGCTATTCATAATTAAAACACAATTGAAACCATACCCGGTTCTCTTGAATAAAGATATCAATCAAACGCGTCTAGCTGGATTCATTGTAAAAAATATCATTAATAACTATATAAAACAAGTATTGCACAAAAGGCAAAATAGTATCGGCAGCATGTAGGAAAAATATGTAACAAGATATTGATAATGATTTAGTTTTAATGTAAATTGTTGTCTTTAGAATGTTGATTCAAAAGAAAACAATACTCAGAAATCTTCAAACTGTAACTTTACTGGAGTAACTGATAAGTCCTATTGAGCTGTGTTTGAAATTAAGATGCTTTACTATTTACAACAATTCTAGAAAAGGCTGGGTGTGATATTCCGTTATTATTATTGTGGGGGCAAACATTTTATGTTAAGGATAGGCATGGAAGAATTTGAAATGAAAAGCAGTATGCAAAACAGGCTTAAATTTATGTAGAAAAAGGACAGGTTGGCAATATCCTACGATTCGATATTGAATAATTGAATAATAAATCTTGGCGAAAAAGCGGATAGAAAAAGACAGGTTAGAACATGTTGCTTTAAATATGATCTGAAATACTTCTAGGCCTCCACGAAAAAATCAGACGATTGCTCCCTTAATTTTTCAAGAGCAGCCAAACTTTAAGTATCTGTTATATTTAAGAAATAATTCAATAAAATGTTTTCACTGATTTCTGGTAACGGAATTATTGACAAATATTTACCGGTAATACAATTATCCCGTTCAATAAATTCGAAACCATCGATGCCTGCACGAACAAAACGAACTGGTTTTCAAAAGAATCACCATACGAAGGACCCAAAGTAACGTCTCTTTCAAAGAAGAGAAAATATGGAATTAGAAATCGCCGTAATATTCAAGTTTAGTTTTCCTTCATGAAATAGAAACATTAAATACCATAAAAGAACAGCTGCTAACTGTGTGATGGTACTTTATTTTCCAGGGAGATTCCGGTGGACCATTTGCCTGTCTTGATAAGGATACTAACAAACTAGTATTGAACGGTGAGTATACCTCTTACGGCGTTTTGATTTTGATTCTTAGCCGACTTTAATTTTTTATGTATTTTAGAAATGCAAGATAAAAAAGTCATCAAGAAAACTCTATTTTTCTTCTTTGTATAGATCACTCCTATTAATTGATGTTAGTCAATAGATAGCTGTGAACTCAAAAACCATTCCAATTAACATGCAAATTCTCAATCTGATCACATCGGCCATTTCCGTCATAAAATACGGTAATGTACGAAGATAGTCTGAAATAGCCGAATGTGATCCGATTGGCAGTTTATAAGAAATCCAAAGGTACGTAAACGTAAATTTTGTGATATACACTGCGTTGTCTACAAGTGTTTGTTTTTGGTTTTGTTCTGGGCATTTTTATCAAATGCATTCATTTGTTTTGATGATTTATAGAAAGAAAGCTATGAAACCAACGATTTTTTCGACCATTGCATTGAAATCTTTGCCTCACAGATTTTAATCAACCTTATTTTCGTCATAATCACATATCTTGAAAATCAGTCCCTGGAATTAAAAAAACATAGCAGCAAAGTCTGAACTTGGTAGATTACCTTTAACTTCATTTATTTAAATACAAGTTCTAATGTTTTTTACTAAAATTAACTTAAATGACATTAACCCACTGTTAAATGAAGAATTTAATGTAAGTAATAGTAGAAAGTACATAACATTTGCTAAATAATAAAGCATTGCTGAAGTATTGAATATCAATCTCTTCGAATACCATTCTGTTTCAACTTTAAATCATTATATCGAGTGTAAAAAATAAATAAAAAAACACAAAATACAAACTTTCAAGGCGAAAACATTACAGAAATTATCCATAATGACTGATGGTTCAAAAATATTCCTGTACAGTCATCATAAATCTGATAATAAAATGGAAGAATACTAATTGCATAATAATAGATTTAAACATAGACAAATTTCGACAAAATTTCTGTTAAGCATACACAGACACAACATCTAAACGAGTAGATACCAAAATATACCCATAGAACAAAGATTATGCAACACATGCCTTAAAAAATTGATCACGAATACCATTTTTTCTCAACCATGTTAACTGTAGAATAAATAATTAAATTGGGAACAAAATTTTAGAACAAATTAAATCTGCTTATTTTGCTTTCTCAAAATCTGTTGCCCTCTCATTGTTCTTGATCCTCAATTTAATCTGTCGCCTTATGTCAATGTCCTTAATATAAAGCAATTAACTGAGGTCAAGGTCAGTCACATGTCATCATACACCGTTGGTCTTTTATCTTTTGTTTTCTTTTCTGTATTGTGTATAAATATTATTGTTTATTGAATGTATATGTTAGCTTGATCCTTATGGGTGTTAATTTGAAAATAAAGATATTTAATTTTTATATTGCTTTTAAGACAGTCGGGGAATGTTTAACTGCATCTCTATTTGAGAAAAAACATTTTTGTACTTAATCAACATTGTTTTGTTTTGCAGGCATTACCAGTTGGGGATATGGATGTGCTCTTGAGACACATCCGGGTGTTTACGCTGATGTGTATATGTTGAGAAATTGGTTAGATGAAAGACTTGGATTTTAAAACATGGATCGTTATGCTTACAAATCATTCGAAAAACTTTAATGTTTGAATACTTGAAACATGGTATTAAATAAAATCGTTTTGCTTTTACTTTTATGTATTTTACTTATTATTAAATTTTGTGAAATTCACTGATGGGATCCTATTGATTTTCATTCGTAGGAATATAAAATTACAACAGGATATCTCTCGTGTACATCAGGGGTGCGTTTTTTTTAAACTTGAATCTTAAACATAATTCCAGATCATTTTCATGTCGCCTGCTTCTAGCAGGGCGACATACAGGGGTCACTGTGTCGTCGTACGCCGGCGTCGTCGTTGTCGGCGGCGTCACACTTTCTAATCCACTACTATTCTTAAACCACTGAACCGATTTAAACCAATCTTTCACACATTCTTTTAAATGATGTGTTGTGTTGCACCTCGTATTTTATTTTACCAAAAATTCAATATTTTAAATTTTGCTGGAATTTTTACCTATAAAATGAAGTGAAAAAGGGGGTACAGTTTCTAATCTGCTTCCCCTACTTTAACACTCAACAGAAATTTAATTTTTAAAGATACTTTATTAATGAATGTAATAATGCACCTCCTATTCTTTTTTCCAGGAATTCAGTACAGTCAACCCTTTGTGAAAATTTGATTCGCAGAATGCTGAAAGGGGGAGGGAACAATTTCTAATCCGCTTCTCCTTCTTTACCATTCATCAAAGATGAACCAAACAACAAAGGTTGTATCGCAACTCCTATTTTAATTTTCCAGAAAATCAATGTTTTTGGCTGCACTTTCGACTTTTGAATTGCAGTTGGAAAAGCGAGTTCCATTTCTAATCTGCTAATCCTAAACCACTTATTAAATAGAAATTAAACAAATTTTCAGCTACTCTTTATCCATGATGTAGTATTGTACCTCCTATTTTATATTCTCAGGAATTCAATGCTGAAATTGTTACTGCTATTTTGACTTGCATTATGCTGAAAAGAGAGGGGGTAATAATTTCTAATCCGTTACTCTTTTTTAACCATTCATCAGAAATTAACCAAACTTATTGCGTTTAATATTTGCCTTCCTAGGCAAATAGAAAGCAGGCGACACGGCGACACTTGTCTTCCGGGGAAGACTCAATACTAAGTTATAATGTATGTTTCACCGTTTCTTTTAAATGAAAAAGAAACAAGATTTTGAATCATGTGAAACATAAGAGACCAATCATTGAAACTGAAATCATAACCAAAATCAGTTTGTTGGAGATTTACGTATTTTAGATAGTTGAAACATGATTTTTCGCTGCATGTTTAAGATTCAGGTGAAAGAAACGCAGACGATAATCGACATGTAATTGGTTTAATTGAATTTTAAAGTTTCTTAAGAAAAGCGTACTAGCCACGTGTTGGAAGTTCTCAAAGGTTTAGATGGTAAATTGATGTTTATATTGGGGTAAGGAAATCGAAGAAAGAATTGGACGTTTTTATTTTTTGTAAAACGCGCAAATTGAACGACAACTTGCTTTTAAAATTTCCCTATCCCGGTAGTACGAGTAAAGAATTTAAGATATTGCATTAGTTATGGCTGTATTCATCACATGTGCGAAATAGCGAATGACTTTACATGACTTACAAATACAGTGTTGAATAAATATGGAGAACTTCCGTATGCTTATGTACAATTCAAGGTGTTACCTCTCACCAGTAGCATTAGAACCAAAATATAGGAAGTCAAAGATCCAAAGATAGCAAACAAAGCAAAAAATCAAAATAAAAATCGAATGGGAAGCCAAATTCGACGGCAGGGACACCTAATAAGTGCAATACTTTTCGAGGCCTTTCCGCATTTTTCAGTGCTTTGGAATTTTAACTATGCAATACATTGTTTGATATTTTCATGCAAAACAAGTTTGACAACAAGGCTGGAGAATACCCGGTAGGGTTAAATCAAAGACATTAAAATTGTTATTTACTGCTTCTCCGCTCTGCACGCGCCATTTAAAAATAAGAGCAAAGACTGGAAGGTCAAGAGTCAGAATAATATGTCGGGATGAAATGGCATGTCTTCCTGTGGACTGTTTCTTTTGTGAGCTAGCACGTTAAAAATCCGGCTCGGCGTGTCGTTCTACAGGGTCATTCATGAAATATTTGCAGCTGGATATCTGACAGATCCTGCATTTATTATCTCAAGTGTCAACATCTGAAAGATGACATTGCTCTCAGTCCGTAAGATGAGTTAATTAGGTTTTTTTTTTAAACTATGGTGCGGACACCTTGATTAGTCGTGATTTGTAATTAATGAGAAGAACATTGTTGACCCAAGCCAAGAAATACCAATTTTGTAAGGGGTAGATTACTGTTTTTTTTTCTCCTTGAAAAAACTGAAAACAGAGTACTCAGATTAATATTGTTTGTACAATTTGAGCTTCAGTCAAACTCAGTTGCAACAAACAGTAGACACCGACCCTAACTGTTCTTCCATCAACAGAATATTGTGCATCAGAGTTCAGTCCAGGAACGTATTTCTGGCGCATCTATTTATACTGCTAAATGCTTTTCTTTTTTTCTAAAAGAACTATATTTTCTCTAATTTTTATGAAGTTTTCACACTTCCCAACCAGTGTGAGAAAAAATCGATTATCAACGAGTTGATCTAAGC